>QXCR01000191.1:0-49389 GCA_004380135.1 Stemphylium vesicarium
AGTATGAGGAAAAGGGGTTGACGATTGGAGATGATCCCCTGGCGTGGAGATGGGGTGGGGTAGGTAGTTGGCTTATTACGTATGTCTGTGAGGAGGATGTGGAGAGGAGGTGGGGGGAGATGGAGGAGGAGAGGAGGGTGGGCGTTGGCGAGGAGGGTGTTAGGGCTGTGTTGTAGGTGTGCGGGCTTGATGTGGGGCGTTTTGAAGGGTCGAGTATGTTGGGTAAGGGTAAGGGTAAGGGTGTAAGGGTAAGTATGGGTAAGGGGAAAAGAGGAGGGGAAGGGGGACCGAGGCTCTCGGAGGGCGAAAATGAGGTTTCGTGATTCTAGACAAGGACGGTCATGTTAGAAGTTGAATGCTTGTAGCGAATATCTCTACACAAACACACACACCTTCCGCCATCTAACTTCCCACCCAGCACAACGCCGCCCCCCATCCCAAATCCCCCACGCCACAACTCCTCTTCACACAAAAAAATGCCATCCTACACCCCCACCATCACCCTCCAACCGCACCAACCTGTCCCCCTCCACACCGGCCCAAAAGCCCACCTCCTAAACATACACCCCCGCCTATACACACTCCTCCGCACCTTCAGCACCACAACCCCGCATCCCTCCTTATCCTCGCATCCCGTTGCCGCAATCTACCCGTGGCCGCTCGACGCCATCCTGCTCCCCAAACGGCGGCCTAACGAAACCCCCCTCGATCGGATATACGTCATGTACCACTACATTGTGCGCGGCGAGTACGCCGTGTTGAAGAACGAAGTGCAGGATTTCTGGGACCATGAGAAATGGACGGTGGAAGGGATACCGGATCCAAGGGACGCGGATCCGGAGCGGTATGCGGTGCTGGCTGCGGTGGTGGAGTATCTTGCGTTAGGGATGAATAGGCGGAGGAGGGTTGAGGGGTTGAGGAGACGCGGACGACGAAGTCCACCGGGAGATGAAGTTGGAAAGGGGGATGGGTGGGAGGTGTTTAAGGAAGAGATGAGAGAGGCGGCTTGCAGCTTCTTTTGCGGGACTAGGTATCTGCCGTGTCGGGAGAAGATGGATCGGGTGCCCAAGTGGGCGAGCAGGGTTAAGCCGGTTACGACGGGGTTGGTGCTGGGAAAGGGGTGGGAGAGTAGTGTTTGGGGGGCGAGGAGGAGTCGGGTGTTGGCGGGCAAGGGGATTGTTGCTGAGGAGATTGTGGAGTGTTTTATCTAGGGGATGGGATGGCGTCTTGATATTTTTCTTGGGTGTGTCTTCTCTTTCTCTCTATTTACGAACATGGGTTGGGAGATCTCAGTTGTGTTTCGTCGCTGGTTGAGGTTAGCTTTTCTATCGTCGAGGGTATGTTACCTGTACTTTGCTCCGTCTGCACCTTGTACCGTCCGAGGAAGTATTTTACAGGCTGAGAAGTTCCTGGCTGAAAATGAGCAAGTAGCGATCCTGGCAGATCTGCCAAAGCAAGAATCCATCGTATGCGCGAAGACGTTTAGCATGATTATAGTGAATATGATGCTCAGTAGTTCGACCTTTGTTCTGTTCTTGAGGGCCTTCACCGCGCATCGCGGTGGTAGCTGGGGAATGTCCTTCGTTCTTCGTATTATTATGTACAAGCTGGGTACGACCCGCGTAGTAATTTAGTATGTACTGACGATGTCCTTTTACCTTCTCTTTCATGTTGTTCACTGTCGCGCAACAGATCCATGAAAGAGAAATGTCGCGTTGGGTTGACTGCCTACCGACCGGATATGCGCAAATGGTTTGCTACACCGTTTTGGCTGCCATCGGACAATCCGTCGCGGAATAGGGGCGTGTTATGATCGCAACGACGGCGTCGCAGTCGTTCTTTGGATGATTGCAGTGGCTGGGCTGAGTGTTGGTATGACGAATGCTGATCGGACCGCAGGTTCATGAGTCCAAGTTCTATCCGGCGTTTCGCGTTAATTATGTTTCTTTTGTCGTACTGATTGCGATGTGTATAGCCACGGTTCTGGTGACTATGGTGAGCGAAGAGGAAGAATAAAAGGAACGCGATGGATGAGGATGACTTCAGCCGTCAGAGCTCCTGCACACTGTTCTCAATAAAGCCGACCTTCTCGCATAGATTAGAGCGGAGAGATATTTAAACAACCAAGGAAACATGTCGGCGGTTAATGTTGTCTCTGGCAACGCGTCGGAGTCATCAGGATTGGTAGGTACTACGTCATTCGCCCAACCCATCCATCATTTCATTCCATCATAGTCAACACTGCAAGACGGCTCCAAGGCATTAAATTTTGCTATTATTAATGCAATAACCAAAACTACGCAGAGCTAGGTGTAGCCGAGCTGACTGGTAGGCTGACGGGCATCGGGGTGCTAGAAGTTGAAGCTGTGGATGAAGAGCCGCCACCACTACCACCACCACCGTTCTTCTTCTGGACTACTGCCTGCACGACTTGGCCAGCAGTGTTGGTCACGATGTCGACGAGCGCACTCAGCGGCTCGTATGAGTAGGTCTTCTGAGTAAGGCCTTGACCGACCTGCTTGGCGCTATCCGCGACTTCAGTCATGTTCATCTGTAACTTCAGTTAGCCGCTGCATTCAAAACGAGATAAGAAGGACTGACCTTATAGTTGCCGACAATTTGCGAAAGAGCTTCTCCGCCACTTCCTGCAACGTCTTGGACAATGTTACCGAGGTTGTCTACCAGGAAGCTGAGCGTCTTTCCGTTCTGCGTAATCGATCCGAGCTAGTCTTGTTAGTTTGATGTGCCGAAAACGACGTCTTTAGTACTCACTAAACCATCAACGGCTCCCACGACGTCTCCCACCAAATCCGTCACATTTCCAATCAGGCCGATCAAGAGCGGGTTTAGATCCAAGGAATCAAAGACACGTTCAACAATCGAGACCAGGTTACCCAATCGAACGACCAGCTCGAGATCAACGTCAACATCGGCAATGGTAATGTTGACCTTCTCAACAGCTACTTGCACACCAGCGTTGATCTGCACCAACCCTGCGACCTTTGCGTTGAGGTTCAAATCCGCTTGCAGCTTCTCCACGTTCAATTCGATTCGGCCTACATGGAGTTCAGGAACCCGGAGAAGTACATCTGGGGGAGAAGATCCCGTCGGTGCGACTTCCGGGGGCCTTGTAGATGTCCCGTTGCCTGAAGTTGGGCTACTGCTCGTGGGCGGAGGAGTCGATGGCGCCTCGGATGTTGTTTGCGCAGTAACGACCGTTGCAAAAATAAGGAAAATGCTGACGAGCAGTAGACGGATAGAGAGCGACATGTTGAGGTGAGCGGCGACAACAACGGCAATGATGGCAGTGAGCGAAGGTGCTGTACAAATATCAACCCACACGGCTTGAATGACGCTTAAAGCGAAGGAATCCCGTTGCAAATCAAGCGGAGGCTACGATCATGCACGTGGATTAAGACCAGGATTCCCATAACGGCAATCTCGGATAAAGGCCCCTATGCAGCCGTGACAGGGATCCTACAGGGCTGGAACGCGCTATTTGGAACGTCCCGAGGCATGAACATCTAGAATTCCTGCTTTGCATCCGAAATCCTGCTTTTCAAAAATGCTGTGCCGAATGGCAGTTGTGAATGCGATCTCCTTAATTTTGTTTTCTGCTGGGCCCGGTGGGGAACGGGTAATCGGGCAATGCGCTCATCCTTGACGGCAGTTCACCACGATATGCGATGATGTTGTTAACCATCGCTCGCCCGTCATTGACTGACTGATCGCCTTCTTCAAGCCGTCGCTCCCTCTACGCCATACCAATCATTGTCGAATTGCGGCCAGTCTCTCTTTTACTACCAGTCAAGATGCTTTCCATGGTTCCCACCATCACACTCCTTTCGCTTCCATTTCTCGCGGTTGCTCAATCAGCATCTGACGGTTACACCGGCTACAAACTCGATGTTAGAGATGACGGCGACCCAACAGCCGTGCTCTACGAGACTGAGAACGGCTCATCGTCAAACGTATCCGCGTTGAGCCCAGTGCCGGACGTCCTACTCAACGCCTCAGTCCATGTAGGCGAGATCTTCATAGGAGTCGACAACCTCACTGCAAAAGTCAACCTCGATGCGCAGGTACTCCAGTTGCTGCATTTCAACGCCGGAGTGGACCTTTCCATCGACAAAGTCGAGCTTCTCATCCAAAACGTCACTGCCAAAGTGTACCTCGAGGCTCGTCTCGGAAACTTGGTGTCGATGGTCAGCGACGTACTAGACAGCATCGATCTCAACCCCGTGATCGCCGAGCTCGGAAATGGTCTCGGAGAAGTCGTCGGCGACGTCGGCGATCTAGTAGGCGACGTTGCTGATGGAGTGACAGGAGGAGGAAGCAACTCGACGGCCACCCAATCCAAAGCAAAGCGTGACCTCGACTTCCATCAATGGGATCTCCGCAACAACATCCTCTACTCTGTCAACAACTTCGAGGGCAACACGCACAAGCGCCAGGTTCTTGCACAAAACGGCGACATTGTGGAACAGACGCTCGACAACTCCGGATCCATCTCTGGAAGCACGGTCGTTGGGAATTATCTCGCCCACATGAAGTTCAACGGCTTCAACGAGACGGTCACATACAAGGGAGAAGAAGTCACGGAAGAGGAGTACGTCTACGAGCCCTTCTTGGGGCTGTATTCTATCTCGGGTGTGTTTAAGAGCAAGAGCACGGGTGAGGTTGTTGGTACACAGTTGTTGGCGGAAGCAAGAGGAGGTGGAAGTGCGAGTATTGGGAACGAGAAGGCATAAGTGATGGGGTATGGAGAGTTTGTCTATTGAATATTTATACATGTTTAACATCTCACTGCGCAACACACGCTTGCACAAGCGGTTCAACGGCTGTCATCACCCTCGATTCGTTGCCAGAGGACGGATAAAGTCTTATCAACTCCGAACCCGTGAGCGTGGAAAGTTAATCCACGCGGGCGCCAAGGCTGCGGCTCGATGCAGCCGCGTACTACTAACAGGCTGTGTATAGGGTACACGCTGCGACGCATACAGCTTCCTAAATCAGGGACCGAAAGTGGTAATGTTAAGCGCCTACAGTCTGCCCGAATCGGTCGCGAACTCCCTAACGCTATACCCGTCTCGACGATGTTCGGCCGTAAGCAGCAGCGTCATATCGGCCGTGGTTAGCAGCTGAACCAGATTCTCTGCAGATTACGGGTCCGGCCGCTAGTGCTCGTGGCTTAGACTGCTCGGTAATACTGAATCGGGATTGTGTGCTGAGCTATAACGGCATGGATTTTAGTAATGCATTTCTTGTCAATGACGATCTTCTTGGTGTTATCTGTCACCCCGTTTCAGCCTTAGTAAGCATGTATAACCAAGGCTGCTTTTCCGCGGTTTGCCAAGCGTGTCATCATTCTTCATCGGAGAAAGGCTGACAGGTTAGCCTTTTATGTGTTCTTCCGCCGCCACTCTAGGCGGGGGGTTGTTTGAATCAGGGGGTGGACTGGGGGCTGTTCATCGCGCTCGCAGTTGCCATCGACGATGCCCACAAAGAACCTGTAGTAGCGGAATTTCTAGTACTGCTATGTCGACTTGGACCGCTTTTTGTAGCATCAAAGAATATTCACTGTGCCATAGAAGCAGCCTCAGGCGGACAGGTTAGTGCAGTCCGAGTGTGGTTGACTTGGAAGACCAAAGGCTAGGCCTTCGATGCGACTCTCAATGACGAGCGCAGAACAAGACAAGTCAGATGGCACGCCTGCGAAGCTGAAGCTGGGCTTGTTATCTTGGCTTTAGTCTTGGCAGGGCTTATGGTATTCTCTATTCCCGCCCCTGCATCGATCTTAGCGGCTGACATGTTGCATTCGAGGTTGCCATCGCTGGCTCATCTTGGCGTACAAGGCATCGATTGGTGGATAGGATTTCCGCCGTCATCCCTCTTGTCGCTCGCCTTCTTGAGAGTGTTGTTTTGGCCCCTCGAAATCTGAGACACTGCCCAACATGGTACTTGGAATCACGAAGGCCTTCTCGATTTCATCAGGCAACAGTTATGTTCTGATGCGTGAGTTTATCAAGTCAAGTACTAGTAAGACAGATCCACTGTCTGATCTTCGTCGGCATAAAAGGGATGCTAACATTTGTGCGGCAGTGCTCAACCTGCCTAGTCTAGCGTTGGGCATCTTGTTCGCACCAGCCACATGCTGAAAGCCGAGGTCGAAATCGAGTTCGAGAAATTGCATGTCGACTTGGCTGAATAGGAGGGATACCCCAGTGGTTCCAAGGACGAGACTCCCTTGGCGTGCGGTCAGAAAATAGTGCAACCTTAGTTGGGCGTTCTACCCATGACTGTGACGGCCTCGACCTTCCCTTTTCAAATGTCGCTGCACTGCATAACCGTATTATTAACCTTTGTAAGGTCTACATGGGAATTACGATTCTGAGTGTTTGAATGTGTCGTGGCTATCAAGTCAGCCGATTCATTCTCATTTTGTTGAATCTTTCGTTCTGCTTCACAAAACTCGGCCTGGCAGTTCCCGCGCTAGCATCGCTGTTTCCACTTTTGACGATCGACCCATCTCTACTCTGCGAGGAAGGTAGCGTCCGGGTTAACTGCAGGCTTAGTCACAGCTTAGACTGCACCGTCATGCTTATGGTGCTTACTTTCAAATCGCCCTTTGACCTAGAATTCGTTAGCTGGCCAAGTTGTAGAAGGAACCGAACCCCCTTGTGGCGAAAGAGATGACTCGGAAACAGAACCTGCATCGGATCGATTGTTCCCCTTCATTAAGATCGGCATGCATACGAGATGGCCATGACAGTGGACCACGCTTGCATGGCTTTCTGTCAACTTCACATGAAGGACAGTCGCAGCGGTGAGCTGGTCTTGGAGACCAGAAAGATGCTATCCTATGAAATGGCCCGTTTTCGGGTCATCATAGGGGATGCCAGAGAACTTGGTCACTGATGCGCGATCGCTGGAGCACCTTGATGATGGCCATAACGAGCAGTGTACGAGTGAAGAAATTTCCAAGCGTACAGTGGAAGCAGAAAGCAGCATTGAGGATGCGTTATGTAGAGAGCTTGAAATGACCTAGATGCAGCAGCGACCAGTGAATGTAAACGTGCAGGACTGCCATAGACGCGAGCGCAGTCTTCTCTGCTTGAGTAGTTCGCCCCTTGAAAAATGAGACCCACTCAAGAATTTCTCGATCGATCGAAGGCATTCACTACTCGCCGCTGCCTCTGGGCATTCCAAGCGGCCCAAAGCAAACCACTACACCGCAATCTCCCACGGTACCTCTCGCAGTACGCCGACGGTCACTAAGGCGGTGCTGACGGCGACGATACACAACTATACCGACGCGGCATACACCTCATACAACTTGGAATCAGTATAAGTATCACAGACGAAGTCACTCATTCTCTCATCATCACTTCAGCTCACATCATCACATTCACTACTTCCAACTACTTTCAATCTTTTAACAGATTCTCCTATCTACCTTCACCATGCAATTCTCCAAGATCAGCTGCCTGAGCGTTCTCGCTCTTGCCTCTTCCGCCATGGCCGCCGCCATCCCTGCCGAAAACGTCCAGGTCGAGAACGTCCATCTCGACAAGAGGGCTTTCCCCGTCGCCATTGCGCTCGTCAAGGTCATTGGCGGACAGCTCATCGCTGGAGCTGCCAAGATCGCTGTCGACGCGACCAAGGCTCACCTCGAGGTTGAGGGCAACGACTACAAGGACTTCGACTCTGTAAGTCGATTCTACAATTCAGTGGATCTCTGCTAACAAACCGCTCCAGGCTCGTGAGGCCTTCACCAAGACGCTCTCCAAGGACCTCTACGAGAAGAGGGTCTCTGGTGTCAAGGGCGTTGCTTGCTTCAACGGCCCCTACGAGTTCAGCGCTGGTGCCCAGTACGAGGGTCCCGTCAACGTCAAGCTTGACTGGGACATGTACAACACTGAGTAAGTCTCCAACACTCTTTTCGCAAACTGGACGAACCCCCTTTCTAACAGTCCTTTTTAGCTACGACTGCTTCGAGATCAAGTCTGGCTCCTCCTTCAACAAGGGTGATGGTGGATACATCAACATTGCCTACTATGGCACCTGCCAGCACCTTGGTGCTGAGTACCGCTGCTAAGCAGAGCACCCTTCTGCTCGGATTTCTTTCTAGGCGCTATTGAGTTTGGTGTTAGTCGAGGATGGGAGTAATTTGGCGATGGTGTAATGGGGAGGAGGAGTTCTTGGGGATAAAAAAAAACTATATAGCTCAATTGAGCGATACAGTTAACTTGAGTGCCTTTTCGTGAATGCGGTGTTAAAGAAGCCAAGGTGGCAACCTCTGTCGACCATGGTACTGGCAAGAGGCTGGCTAACGCAGGAACACCAATAGTCGCCCGAACAAGAACTCTTCATAACGCAATTACCTATGACGCATCTATTGATTTGTTTGCCTATTCTTTAACAATCCTCATTCGATGCTACACACAGAATAAATGCATCAATATCAATTCCTCAGCGTAATTTGAGGCACTGTGCTCCGCAATCCTCCTATTCTAGTACCTAACAATAAACGGTTCCTTTTCAAAGTTGAGACAGCAGACCTCTATTATTCCGATGCGCACGTTCTTTGAGCTACTCTAATAGGGCGGAGCATTTTTTGCATCACACGATCTTGCGAGCCCACATTAATCACATGCCAGGCCCTTTTATGTTTCACCCCTCCCTAAAATTTCACACATCCCATCATCCCCACACACAAAACACACAACCCTATCTATAAATTCAACACCCCATTGCAAAGAACACTCCAACAGCTCCTCCTACCCTCTCACTGATAGCAAAGGCCGGATAAGCTCCAATGACCTGACGCCGGTTAAAGTCGAACAAACCGTTCCTACAAGCCGGCTACCCGGGGCGGTACTGGATTTTACCTTTACCCAGATATCCGTGCGCGTGTATGTAGGGATGTGCAGATCTGCCGTGGCGTGCAGTGAGGCGGGTAAAGACGGCTGATGTCATTGTTGCGGTTTATGGCTGCGGTGGTGATGTCTGCGTAGCGGTATAGCGCACCAGGGTTTATGATGTGCGCGCGTCGCTGATGTTGTGATTTTGGTTGATGCACGTAATGAGTTCATGTAGGACTTCGTGTAGTGGTGAGCTAGTTAGTCAAAGGTGTGCGCTTGCTGATTGTTCTGATGACGTGCAGTCACGTAAATTCATCTTTCCGGACATGTCTTTCGCACGCACAGACCCCAGGATCCAGCAACATGGAACTTTTCCAACCGACTTTTCACACATATCTGGGTACCATTTTCTTTTTTTCAGTACTTATTTGTAGGATACGGCATGAAACGACCGTGGCAGTGTTTCGACGCATTACTCACATGCACCGGATTCTTCTTTCTAGGTACGAGAAAAAACTCCAGCGAGCTATTGGTCAGAACAAGAACTGTTTTAGACGAAGCTGGACAGGAGCGCCATGAAAGGCGGTATCGTGGTTTTCGACCTCAAGGTTCTGGCGAGGTATACCAATAAAGAGAGAAGGAAGACAAGTGGGCGGTATTTATATACGCCCTTGCGCTAGCACCGCTTACTTTTAACTTGTCCAAAAAAAGTCAAGTTCACGCTGTCGCAACCACGGAAATTCTCCAGATCATAGTACATATCCGGGATACATTTTTTAATGTACCGCGCAAGCATTACTAGTGTGCTGATAAACCACGCAGAGAAGGAAAAGAGACATTTACTTGGTCAACGTAGGTTTTTAGATACTTTGAGAAGAAGAACTTTTTGGTTTGCCGTGTCGCGGTTTTTGAGTAAGCCGAAGGATATTAATTGCAACGGGGGAAGGCGACCGAACACATTTCTGGTATGCACTCTGTTTTATAGTAAGTCGCCGGAGAAGACTGCAATTGACGTCGATGTATTGTAGGGCAAAGCGCGAGGTAGACTCGCAGAGCAGAAGGAAGGGAAGCAAAGACATGCAAGTCTGAGGTATAGCGTTGAGAGAAGAGCAGCCATACTCTGCGAGGAAGGTGTTTTTAAGAAGAGAGAAGTTCAGACCGATAAAAGAAATGTCCTCTCGGACTATGAGTTTTCTAAGATTTTGAGAGGAGTAAAATAAGAGTGATCCTAAAGCCGGAGAAAATGGATTTTTAGGTCAGAGCAATTAGGCGACACATATCAGCCATCTTCTCTGCTTTTGTTTTCGAGAGTGGAACAAGTGTGAAGAAGTAAAGTCTCCGCCTCGCGCCGAGCGAGGGCTTTTATACACCACACTCCACCCCGCCGTCTAGTCCAGTCCAGCCCAAGCCGGGGAGAAAGCTACATACAATCCTCATCTTCCATGTTCTCATCTAAGGCGGAGACACGGAGAAGAGGGCACATGCGTACATATCGTCATGTTTTCCAGATCTTCAGAACCGCATATCGCACACTACACACGCGGCGAACAACGAGCGAACAGCATACTCATTTAGCTATGTCTTTTCGCTTTTTTTGGCGCCCAAGGCGAAACCAGACCGACACATAGAAACGGCGGAGAGGCGCTTTGTTTCAAAAAGTATCACAGATAGAGAAAGGCATTGTGCGCTGTTAATTGGTTTTTATGCGGAAGGAGGGAAATGAGTAGATGTATCTAGACCGTAATCTTCGAGTATTGTTTTTCTGACAAGGCGGAGACAGACACAGAAAGCCATAAACCTGTGTACCGAGTCTTTCCTCTTCTCCGCACACAACATAATGTGTCCAAAGGAAGCTTTTTTTGATGGCGATGGCGATGGCGGTGGTGATGGCCAGACTTGGCAACGATCAAGCCAATCAAGCCGGGCTAACCTAATATAGTGACTCACTAGCTCACATAGGTTGAGACTTTACTAAATTCGGTGAGATTGGCTTGATTGTTGCTAAGTCTGGTGATGGCGAGGAGCAGTGGACACATGAATGTAGAGAGCTATAGTATTTTTCCTTTAGGAGAGCGGTGAAGAGGGAGAGGGAGACGGGCGGAAATAGGGAGGGAAGCGAGGTGCTTTGAAGCAAGGGCCGCACCCGGACGAGAAGACATATGAGCGTTGCGGAAGTATTTGCCAAAGGCGGAGAGAGCCAGCCACCATACATTTTTCATGGAACATTTTAAGGTCGCAGACGGCAGAAAGACATGACTGCCATTTCATCTTCTTTTAATACGGAATGCGAAGAAAGACAGACACACGCACACCTGCTTTCCGAACATTGATTGTCAGAAGAACCGCAGACGGGAGAAAGACATGAACACTTCATATACGGTATTTAATGCCAAAGGCGAAGACCGCCAGACATGTGCAACTCGCTCTGCCTTTTATTTTCCAGAAAGCCTGCAGACGGGCGAGAAGGCACGAACGCTTCATGTACGGTATTTAATGCCGAAGGGGAAGGCAGGCATATGGCTACCCAGTTTGTTTTTTAGAAAGACCCGAGGGGAAGACATCAATTCTTCTTAATCGACTATTGATTTAGGACAGAAGAAAATTGGAGATGGTAAGGTTGTAAAGAAGAAAGAGAAACGGCGAGAAGGAGAAGGCATGGGGGGTTTTGTACCCACTGCGGCACAGACAGCAAGGGACTAAAGACGTGACGTCGTCTTTTCGAAAGTTTGCAAAAGCACATGATGAGTCTTCTAGTTTTTCGCAATGATGCTCTATATCTATCGGCATGCTGAAAAAAAAGCAAAATCTATGCTCATATCCATGCTCATATCCATGCAAGTAGTCTAAGTGAGAAATCAAGAGGCCGTGAGATGAGAGCGTACCGTGTTTACCGCACCCGTAAAAACGCCATTTCCCTCATATCTCCATCTCCGTCTATCGCCAACACAACCATTCTCTCCCGATCTACCCCTCCAACCCATCCAACCTATCCAACCAATCCAACCAATCCAACCAATCCAACCAATCCAACCAATCCAACCAATCCAACCAATCCAACCAATCCAACCAATCCAACCAATCCAACCAATCCAACCAATCCAACCAATCCAACCAATCCAACCAATCCAACCAATCCAACCAATCCAACCCATCTACTCTTCTCACCTGTAATCTTCCAGCCGCCCCATCAACGCCCTCCGAACCTTAGTATTAACCACACCCCCCACCCCAAAAGCCGGCACAATCCTACAGATCCTCGCCAGCGCACTCATCCCCCAATCCCTCACAACCTTCACCACCCTCCCATCCCTGCCCCCCGCCTTCGCAGCGGGGCGATTATACAAATCCAAGCCAAGCAAATGCAACGGCGTGCTAAAAACCTGAACCGCAGCAGGCGTAACAAACTGTGCTATACTAAGCGCGCCCACATACATGCTCACACTCTCAGACATGCGGTGCTCGAGATGCGGAGCAAGCAGCGGCGGCAAGTTAAAACTAGCGAAAATGGTAAGACAATCCCTCACCGTAAACAGGGCGAAGGTCGGCAGCGGGACAGCACGCGCCGGCGCACCGGGGGCCGCAAAAAGGCGAGTAAACTGGTTATCCTTGTACAGACACAGGGCCAGATTGGCGGTACTCGTAGCAACAAATTTACTACTCCCGCTCGTCTGCGTAGCCAGACGCTGTTTGCGGTTCAGCGTCGCAGCCGCAGTGTCGATGGTGTTGGCGGTGAGGTAGGTACCGAAATAGAGCGCGAAGATAAGGGCGAACGGCTTGCTGCGCAGGAAAACGTACGGCTTAGAAACGAGTTCCCATGCGCTTTGTTGCAGGCTGAGGCGCAGCGGGGCGCGCCCGCTTGCGTTCTCCATGATGCCTTTGTCGATCATGGTTATGATGGGTGCGACGAGGACGCCTGCTGCCCCCGCTGATAGCGCGTCGGAGCTTATGCGCAGACCCAGTTTCGACGTGTTCCATTCGCTGGGCGCGGCGTCGGTGGCGGTGGTCGTAGTGGGGGCGGTGGAGGAGGATGTCGTTGTCGTACGCGGTAGAGGCAGTTTGGGCGCGGGAATCGTAATCGAGGGCGTTGCGACGCTGGATCGTTGTCCTCCCACTACTCCATTCTCTGTCCGACCAGGCGGAGCGTTCATACCGCCGCCTCCTTGTTCCTCCCCCATTGCAGCTTCCTCCGGTGACTGATAAACTCTCTCTTTCTATGCTGCATGTGAATCTGCCTCAAACAAAAAACCCTCTCGTCAAGGATAGAATAAACGGCTCTCTTTTTCGTTTAGTATGTGTAGGCCCTGCTATCGCAAACACTTCCCTCCTTGCCTCTTTGTAATGCAACGCCGGGGGCGAAGAGAATAAGAAACAGAAACAGCGTCTTCTGCAAAAGCGGTGGGACGTTTTTTGCGGGATTAGAACAAGAAGCCAGCCCCAGCTCATCCGCTGACGAACAAAATGTCGGAGTTTAGCGCTGGGCTGGGCTGCCAGACCCTTTCGTTTTCTTCTAACCCGGCGTTCAAACAACCGACGTCGGAGCAGGAACCACCGAGTTCCTAAGTCAAGTTCGGCCTCTTCGCGCATTCATTGGTTAGTTGTGCGCGAATGTTCGGTCTCTCGCTCGCTCTTAAAAACGTCGTGTTAGTCGAATGGGTTGAAGAAAGACGGGTACTGTCGGCTGAAAGCATAATGGCATGGATTGCAAGAGTCGCGTGCATGTTTGGAACACAACGAGATTGAACTATTGGTGTGTGTGTGTGTGGGAGAGAGAGACCTCGGGAGGGACTCTGGCAAGCCTGAGAATGATGGGTAGACGCGGCTCAAGTGAATGAATTCCAGTAGCACAGCCTCTGCAAATCACCGGATCGTACGTAGCCTTCGAGGCGTGGAGACTTTCTCCCCCGCAATGTTCAAAAGAACGATAGATGCAAAAAAAGACGGGAGTGAAGTTGTCAGATATCAGTCTTTAAAAAATATCTCATTTTTATTCCTCTACTCAGCGTGCACTACCACCACCACCACCACCACCCCCACCACCACCACCCCCACCACCATAAGTTCCTGCCCCTAGTTCATTTGCTCATCCACCACGTTGTGTATCATCCAAAAAAGCGCCCCTAGCCGTCAGTCATATAATCAATTCTCAACACACACACACACACACACACACACACTTTCTTCCAACTGATTGAGATGAAAAAAAACCACCTCCCGTTTGCAGAACCAATTGGGAGAGAGAGGAGATCTGATCCCGAAAGAAAAGTGAATCCCGCTTTGCCGTCCGTCATGCATGTCATTTGCTCCCGTAGACTCCGCAAGACGCCTTGGATTTCGCTCCCGGTAAGCCCATGAAAACCCCTTTTGCAACGCCGAAAGCAAAAGAGAAGAAAATAACCATGCTAGCCATGAGAAGATGGTGAAGAAGAAAAAGAAGATGATGATGATGAACAAGGGATTTGGCCGGTATACCTCCTTCTGCAGAAGGAACCACGGACTTTATCCAAAGAAGAGATCAAAGATAATTAGAAGAAGAAGTGGGAAGGTTTTGCTCGCTCAAGCAAATTTACCGACTCGTCGTTACGCTGAGCGTCAGTTTGGGATTCCGCTCGACGGCGATTTGCAAATCCTCGTCGTTTTCGATTGGGTAAAAGTAGTTTTCTTGCTCGTCCTTGTACTCGACAATCAACTCTTCTTCTTCCTCTCCAGGCCGCTCCAGCTTCCTTCTCTCAACAAGCTTATTGTAAAGGTCGACGAATTTGAGCGAAATAGGCATGCGGATGACGACGCAGTTATCTTCTTCGAACCAGACCTTGATCTTGAGAGCCGACGATGTACCTGTGCTGGTAGCGGTGGAGCCGGACGAGTGGGCATGGGTCATGGGTGGTGGGTTGAGGTTGGTAGAGTATGCTTGTGAGGCTGCCGACTGGCCGCGTTGGTGGGTGGGGTAATTTGAGCCAGTCGAATAGGGGGTTACGGGAGTTGTGGCTTGCAGTTGATCGGCAGAAGATTGGCGACTTGTCCCTTGGGAGGGGTTAGAGGATTGGTGTGATTGCTGAGACAGACGGTACTCTTCCGCGGCGATGACGTCTGGGTCGATTTCGTAGTCGCCGTGTCTTGGGGCGAAGAAGCCCTTGACGAGATGTCCTTGGGTGATGTGGGGTCCCAGTTTCAGCAGGTTCTTAATGTACTCGTCGAGATTGGCGCGGCGCCCGTTGGAGATGTTGTCAGTGACATAAGTGACTGGGCCTGGCATGAACGGTAGAGTACGTTCTCCCGACCCACTCGTGCCAGCCTCGACGGGGTAGGAGGCGATTAGTTGTATCTGCAGGTCGTAAAAGTCCTGGTACAGACGCTGCAGCTCCCAGTGTCGACCGTCCTCCATCTGGCACTCGATGATGAACCAGAAGATGTCGTCGGCGAAGCAGTAGCGCGGCACGCATGCCTTGATGGGCGCGAGCAGGTTGTCGGATGTGCGGTATTGGCCTCTTTGCTGGGCCATGGAGCCGTTGCGCGAGTGCGACGAGACCTGTGCAAC
Source organism: Stemphylium vesicarium (assembly GCA_004380135.1). Classification (NCBI taxonomy): domain Eukaryota; kingdom Fungi; phylum Ascomycota; class Dothideomycetes; order Pleosporales; family Pleosporaceae; genus Stemphylium; species Stemphylium vesicarium. Next base: position 15,400 of record QXCR01000191.1, read on the forward strand.
GTCAGCAGGGCTCTTCGGGGCCGGATGCGTGCAACTCACCGAGCTGGCCTTTTGATGTCCGCCACTATTCTGGCTCCGCACGCTCAGACGCTCCATGCCCTGTTGCAGCGACTGGCCCGAGTTTGTCTCGAGCTTGCCGAGCGGGATACTGCCGTTCTTGTAGTCTGCCGCCATCTTCTTCCACTCCTCGACCTTAGGCACGCCGGCAGCCGTGACGGCGGCCTGCGTGTCGGCGACTGCCTGACCCGTCGTCATGTCGCGGATCTCGATAAAGGAGACGGGTATCAGGCCGGGCCCGCCAAGGCGTGTTATGGGCTTTGCGACGAACCACTCGGGGTTGGACTGGGCGATGACAATAATGGCCTCGCCCTCTTTGGCCTCGAGCTCGTCAGGCCGCTCTGCCTTGAAGTCGTAGACGACAATGCCGTAGACCATGGCGCCTGTCTTGCCGGAGCGCGACATGCGCATCTGCTGCGTCATGATGTCGTGGGCCGACGGTTGTTGCGGGCTCGTGAGGCGCTCCTGGTAGCCCGAGTCGTGGGGTTGTTGGGGTGTGGAGGAGCGAGGCGCTGAGCCACCACTGTCGCGCACTGTCTTGCCCACGCCCTCAAAGTACGAAACAGGCACCAGTCCGCGGGTGCCGTGCAGCGGGTTGCAGGCTTCGTACCAGTCGCTGTCGTCCTCGCGCCCGACGACGTGCAGGAAGTCTCCCTGGGAAAAGCCAAGGTAGCCGGAGTTTGGGCTGGTGTCGGTGGGCTTGTAGTCGTAAAGCGCTTTTATCACCTGAAATGAGATCGCCGTTAGCTTCGCCCTCTTCTGCCCTATCGGGAAGCGGGTGCCGGGGGGAGTGCGCATCCATTAATCGCGACACCATGGACAATTTGACGACGTGGGCGCATGCTGGATGGAGCCCAAGGCGCGCGTGCGAGACTGCGAGTCCAACCGCCCAAGTTGCCCATCATCATCTTGGGCGTCGCAAGTCGCATTCACTCCCACGCGCCCCAACGTCGGTCCCGTCGGTCACTCTCTGTCTCTCTACGTACCTTCTTCGGCGGCACAATGGCTATAGCGTCCTTGGGTGGAATCGAAATGTGGTGCGGGCGGTTGTCCTTGTCGCTCTTCATACTCCTGCGGAACTAAGAAGACCGTTAGCACGCATGCGGGCCTTGACTCGATCGGTGCCACGGCGGGCGCGGGCGCAGGTGCACGAGTGGCGGCAAAAGCAAGTCATGAGTGCTCACCTTCATCTTGGGCTGCTGCTGAATGCGACACGGCGCAGTGAATGCGGGGGGACGGAACGCAGAGGCGGAGAGGAAGCAGACAAGGAGGTCAAAGGAAGTACTGTGACTGTCGACAGGGAACGCGGCGTGTGCGGGGGCGAGTACGCGGCTGGTGAAGGTCAATCTGAATCGTGCGCCGACCTCTCTCCAGCAGCCTGCAAGCCTGCAATCAAGAGAATGGAACCTTCGGAGCTGAGCGGCGGCGATTGTCGTCTTCAGGTACGGCCAGTTGGGCGCAGTTAGCTAGAAGTTTAAGAAATGAGTGGGTGCTATGACTGCGAGGGATCCCAGCCCTGTACTACTTGCGACTTGGCCGCACTCTAGGCCTGTCTTGACCTCTCCCTCTGGTATAGACGCGCTGTGGTATAGAGCAGGAACCGTGGCGGCGAATCCGTGTGCCGTCTTTGTCCTCTTCCTTCTCGTATGCACCCGCCCGCTGACGACACCACGCCAAATCTGAACCAACTACCGCGAAATACAAATATGCCCGATTTGGGGGGGGGGATGGACCAACCCACACCATCCTGACTGCCAAACCTCTAGCTGCAGGTCCACAAAACGCCTCTTGTCACCGGCCCAGTCTGCCTCTTCCGCGTTGCATTTATGCCAACCCAACCAATCACGCCACCCTGCTAGACGATAATGCCAAACAATTACTTTTTCTCCTTGCATGAACTTGCCCATCATCTCCATGCGAACCTACACCCACATGCCCACAGCGACCCAGTGCTTTTCATCAACAAACCTGATGGCCTTGGTCACTCATGGTATATGCTTGACGCGGCCCGAATCCACCATCTGTCAACCGCGCATCACATCAGCAACGCCCTACACATCACAACGCGGTTCCCACGCGCGCACACGCTCAGCACAACTTTCATCAACCAATGCATTCATCACTATCACCGACGCCTTGCATTCCGCGAGACCCTACAGCTAGCGCCTACCGCCATGGGACAATTGCGCCAATCCAATCACAGCCTCAACCCTCGCCCCGGCCGTCTCATTGGCCGCCTTCCAGCGCCTCCAGCCCGTGACCCACAACGATGCCATCCTACCCGCAGCCCACACAACGAATATCCAGAATCCTGACCCTGACCAACTACTTGTCCATGTTGTGACCACATTGTCGTTCGACGTCTGTCGATCATCTGGATAATCCGATGGTGCCGTCATGGTGCCATTCTTCCACACACACCCCACGTGCAATCGGGCGAACCCGACCCGGAAGCTCTGAGACACAGGGTCCATGGCAACCGTGCAATCTCAAATAGCCTTCTAGATCAAGCCCATTACACCCCATCTTGTTTCTGAAACCACTTTTCCCCTCTTGCTGATGACGTACCAAATTACCGAAATGAATACTCCCGGGCGCGTCTGAGACGTTGGACGTAAGAGAAAGAAACTAGAAGCTTCTTCGTATCCAACGCCCTGAGCGGGTACCCCGCCATCCGACTACTGACGTCGAAAAACGAAGCGAATGGTACCGAGAAGTCGCTGCGTGAGAAATGCGTTCCGATTCGAGCAAGGCAATGTTGACGACGCAAGTGGCGCACAAAATCGCGAAACATTAGTGTTAATGGACAACTCGGAAATCGTGATAAGAATATTGCAGAAGAGAAGAAAGCGTCGCCTGTTCCTTGGTTGGCTCATATTTGGCCCTTGATGTCTACTTTGCTGAATGCGGCGGCGCGGAGGCTCTCGATTTGTGATGCAGCTTCCCGGATCTTGACGCGATATTGGTGATCGCCTCTGTCTTCAATGATATTTTGTGCACCGTGGGTTTCGAGGAATTCACGGCACGTTTCATCGTTGTCGAAACCAAGTTCATCAGTGAGGAAGCGGAGTGTGACATTTACGTATCTGTGGCCAGTCAGTGAACAGCTTTGCATGGAGTAAAGGACAATACGTACCCTCGGGAAATATTAGCAAGGGCGTTGAGGCGCTCACGCTCAACAAACATGTCCATGAGGTAAGCGCCCATGTTCTGGGCTTCGAGGTAGAGTCTGAAGAACTTGTGGTAGTTCCCAAGGGCTAATGAAGATCGAACGTCAAGAGCATGCTTGATCCATTCGTGAGATTTGTCTGCGTGGGTTAATTCTGCCAACATGTCGTTCATGTCGGTCTTGTTGCACGTATACACGAAATAAAGAATGCGGTACGCCTTGAACTCAGCCGGGTTGCCGCCCAGGTTCTGTGCATACAGTGCCTTCAGCTGCGTCTGGCACTGATTATACTCACCCAAATCCCCCTTTTCTAAAGATATCCGTGCATGGATCTCGTACACCTTGACGGTAAAGGCGTTCTTGATGTGTTGGACCGTGAGATCCTGGCGAAGTGACTTGAACTGGTTACAGATGTAGTTGTAGTTTTTCTCGGCTTTCCACTTCTCGACAAGCATGGCTAGGGTCTTTTTGAGAACATGGAGGGGTCGAACGGTCTCAGCCTTGGGCGGGGCTGTCAGACGGAAATAGCTCTTCTCGAGATTCTCATTCGTTCCAACAACGGGTCCGGAAGGCATTTCATCCTCATCTTTGCGGGGCGAGCCCCAGGGCGGTGTGGTCTTGGTGCCGTTGTTGCCGAGCTGGAAGCGTTGTCGTCGCTTGTCGAGCTCGGCCTGATCAAACTTACTTGCGGTGTCCGCGAAGGCGTTCTTCTTATGGCGCTTTTCGTTGTGTCCGTCGGCAAAGGTCATGCGAGATGCTAGGTTAGTTTTGCGCCATGGTGGGACATTGGCTTGCGCCTGATCGTCTTGTGGCTCTTCACCGTCGTGCGCATTGCGCTTCTTGGAGAGGAGTGTGTTCTGGTTAGTGTGCTCGGCAGAGCCATTTACGTATGCGGGGTGCATGCCGTTCAAGACGCCGTTAGTAGGCATGCCGAGTGCCGCCGCCTTTCGTTCCTCCAAAAGAAGCTCCTGAGGAAGAGGGAATGTGGGCCAATGTACCGTGTCATGCGAGTTGCGCTCGGCAAACCAGCCGATGGTCGTTTTCAGCCTCGCCTGCATGTCTGCTTGAGAGATGCCGGGTATCGCGTTCGCCGGGTCGAAGGCGCGTCTAACGTACTCGCGCACAGCGGGCGGCCACTCGACCTTCTTCTTGGGAGCTTCGGGGGCCATGGCGGACTGCGGTCGTGGGTGAGCGAAGGCAGAGTTTCGCATGTGAGAATGAAGACTGACAGGCGCGGGTGCGGGTTGGAGGGTGGTGCGTGGAGTGACTGTGTTATAGGCGGGTGGCTGCATTGGTCGCGGCCACGCAACAGTGGCAGAGGGCAGGGACATGGGTTGAGCAAGCAAAGCAAACAATGTGGAGGTAGAGGTAGAGGTAGAGTTGAAGGAGACTGTGGAGTGAGTAGTTGCAGAGCGGAGAGGAGATGAAAGGGCAATATAGCGCGCGTGGGCGGAGATCTAATGTGGTGGTGGGCGTGGAGGTGAGAGTGAAGCGACGGCCCGCTCGACTGATTTGCATCGCTCCTTCCTTGGCGGAGTCCAGCCGTAACGGGCCTAGCGCTGGCCCAATGACGAGTGCCAGGCCTGTAGATGGACCATGGGTCAATGGCTCCCGATGGCAACGCCATGGCTGCACCTCGCATACATGCACTGCCAGATGGTCTGAATGTTCCTGCACCAGCTCGACCTCACCACTGCGCTGCGCCCGTCGCTCCTGCCGGAGGAGACGCTGCTTTTTGTCCAAGACGCCGTTGGGCTCTACGAGGGGTACGCGTATCCGCCGGCTGTCGCTATCTGCTGCTAAATAGATGCATAGTAAATTCAAGATAGCCCAGTATCAGAATGGCCAGTCATACCTGACCTCGCACCGCGTGTGCTATGTCGACCACAATGAGCCGCGCAAGAGTTCCGTCGCCATCTTCCTCAAGGATGTCGAGAAGCCCGAGTTTTATGTACGCTGAGCCACGTGCGGATGCAGGGCCGACGCAACTGACAGTGCATAGGCTGGCTTCCTCAAGTCTTCACCAAAGATTACCCTCTATCCGAAGCCCCTGAAGCAGTTGTCGCGTGGTGCTTCGGTGCCTCCAAACCCGTTGGCCTCATCCGCTTCTACTCCACCGCGACATAGCAGCCCCGCGCCACCACCCCCAGCGAGCGCGACGTGGGTGTGTCCCATCTGCTCCTTCTCCAACCCCGTGCCTTCCAACTTTGACCCCGCCCTCGCATCGCGCTTCCCTATACCGCCATGTCTGGCTTGCGGCATCAAGCCCTCGACTGTGCACGTAGTCAAGGCAGCTATCGCCGCCATATCGAATCGACCCGCCCCTGGTCCGCCTCCCAAGGATGCTAAGAATGGCGCACCCCCCTCTAATCCTTCTGCGGCTTCGTCGTCGACATGTCCGCGGTGTACTTACCAGAATCATCCCTCCCTACTCAACTGTGAGATTTGCGGCGCGTCCTTGACAACGGCGACGGACAAGCGACTTGATATCCTTCAGGAGCCTAGCAGGTCCCAGTCTCCAGGACCAACTCTCACATCTCCGTTGCAGTCTGAGACGATCGAATGCATTAAGATATCTTTTCGCGCAGGGGGAGGGCCCATATTCTACGAGCGGTTGAAGAATGCCTTGGTACAGCGCAAATGGCTCCTTCAAAGCGCTCCACCGATTCCCAAACCACGTCCATCTTCTGGCACCTTTGAAGACAGCTACGCCGCACAATCCGAGGCCCCGTCTACTGAAATTGAGCGACCGCGTATTGTTGGTATTGCTGGCTTGGAGCGACGCGGCCTAGAGCAACGGCAGAACAACGAGGCTATGATAGGCAGCGCTTTCGAGGACCTTGAGGCTTTGATGACATCTGCAAAGGAAATCATCACTCTCGCGGAGCAATTCGCATCGCAAGCCAATCTAGGTACGAATGGCAGCTCCGAAGCAAATGCATTGGCATCTGAGTCTGCATCTGCCTTGGGTCTGGTGACAACAAAGGACATGCTTGGTTCCGGGTCTGGCTCAGAGTCGCTATATGTATCGGAACTCTCGCGAAATTTGGCTGAATGGCTAACGGATGATACCCGCGGCATACTTCGAAAAGAGGGCGGCATCATGACCCTCGTAGATCTTTGGGCAGTCTTCAACCGTGCGCGAGGCGGTGTTGAGCTCGTGAGTCCTTCAGATTTCGAGAAGGCGGCACGTCTTTGGGACGCGCTGAAGCTGCCAGTGCGCCTTCGCCAGTTCAAGAGCGGCCTGTTGGTTGTACAAGGTCGCGACCGCACTGATGAAAAGACAATCGCTAGTCTTTTGGCCTGGTTGAAGATGCTGCACCAGGAGCCACCAAGCACAGAAGTCACGTGGGACTGGCAAATGTTCGGCAGAGGTGTCACGGCTCAAGAGACGGCAGAGAGATTTGGTTGGAGCGTTGGTGTTGCGACTGAGGAGCTGGAAATGGCGGAGGAAGCTGGTGCATTGTGTCGCGAACAGGGCATCGATGGGTTTAGATTCTGGGAGAATTGGCTAGTCAATATGCCAGGAGCCAGCGAGACGGTCTAGTCGTCAGAGCGTCCTATGTAGTCATGCCCCTGGCGAGTTCTCAGTGTCTTGGACAGTTTCAACCATTCACGCGTAGCCAATTCGTAACGCCATCTTTATTTGTCAAACCCCATCGAACTTGTTCGTCAGTCAACCGTGGTCCGCATGTTTTCTTGTGACGTAAGTGAATAAACACAAACGCTCAAAGCCAGCTTGAAACGGCAGTCACAGGCTCACCTCGGATATCGGCCGCCTGTAAGTGTGCAATCAAGCACCCATGCCGTAGCCACACAAGGAATCGCATGCCCACCGCCCGTTTCCCTCAGGGTCCAGCGCTAGTCCTCTACTACACCAACGCACCCAGCAGCATCGAACCTCACTCCACCAACATTCCTCTTGCATCATCCAACCTTCTGAGTCCCCTCGATCACGACATAGACTACTTCACAGCCATGTAAGTTCTATCAGGGGTTGACACGATCCGTCTCGCGGCTCAGTAACTAATGTTTGTATCATAGGGCCTGTAAAGGCGGCGCGAAGATGATCGAAGCAGTGGGCAATACGAGCTCAGGCAAGAGCGCAGGAAACAAGCGAGCTGCAGGCGACACCAACGAGAAGCGTCCAGCGAAGCGCCAAAAGGGTATCCTGACCAAATTCGAGCTTATCTGCAACCTCTTTACTCCTCACAAAGGTACATCTGAAGAGCGGTTGCCCGACAGGCTTTGGAGCATTGATCCAGATGAAGTCTTTAGGTTCATGGACCTTCCAGGAGGTAAGAAACATGGCAATTGGAGTCCGTACAACACTGACAGCATTAGAACTGCGAAATCGTATCTATGAATTCGCTGCTGAGTGGAGCCGACGGTACTTTCCGCATACTTACCCTGAGACCAAGAAGTTTCTACCGGAAAACCATCCTCCAGGAGATGAGTATCACCGACCGGCTCCGAAACCACTCCCATTCATCGGCTTGACGCAAACATGCACCATCATCCGAACAGAATTCCGCCCACTTTGGTTGACAACCCACCGCTTCCCACTCCTCGCCTTGAACAGCTACTTCAAAGTCTTCTTCCCATCTCCACTGCGGGCGTCTCAAACAAACGACCAAGTCCGGAAGCGAATCGAGAGCTACAACAATCCCGTCGGAACGTTGAGGCTTTGGATCAATAAAGACTCGTTCGAGAATGTGGACATTATGCCGATTTTCAAGTTCCGCGTACGGTACCCAGAGTATATCATTGAATTCGTATCAGGGCATCCAAAAATCACCCCTGATCGGTTGGAATACCTTTCCGCTCTCATCAACAATGCAAATCCGATCTGGATACGCAATGTCAAACGGCACGTCATCACACAGGTTAGATTACAGAGACAAGACGGCATTGACACATTCAGAACTGTGATCAAACAAAGCCATGCTCCACACTGGATACCTCCGTCCCGTAAACTTGTGAAGGGCGAGTGGAAGGAGTATGTCATGAGCTTGGGCTTGGATGAGAAGATGTGGTATTTCGACCTGGGAATCGACTACTCATGAATCTCGACTACGAAACGAGAAGTATCTCAAGATCATAAACTTTTGGGAAAAACCATATTTGGTCAAATTGTTTATCATGTTTTCGATGGCGTTCCCTCGGACGGTCCTGCGGCCATGGTCTTCCTGGAAGACAAGGTGTTCTCCCTGTGCCTACATCTGTCTCACATTGATAATTGACCTTGTCGTCAATTTTTACACTATCTTTAAACCTGCCATTTTGCGCGAATGATAGTTGAAATTTAATCTATACCCAGCGACCTCTTCCATTTGCATCCATACCGTCAAGAACGAGCTCAACCTTGCAAACGCGTCGGACGCTCCAGAAACAAGCCAAAGAACAACCTGCCATGCGCCTCAGGAAGTCCGCAGTCGTATCACTTCATCAAAGCCGACCACGCGACAATCTGTGTGCTGTCACACGACAGTTTCGTCGTCGGTGAACCGAGCTACTCGGTAGATCCGCGGTGAGGTGCAAGCTTTGGCAATGAAGCTTATTGCGCGTATGTCACGGCAACGCACGACCAGCGGATATTCCCGTGCTTATTTTTTCGCAGATCGCACCGATCTGCAGACCCTCAACGTGACAGTCGGTCAGTTTAAGCGAGAGCAATAACGTGCACGTATGAGCGAATGTGGAGGAAGGAAAAAAAAAAAGACAAGACAGGTATGAATTGCGTGCTTGGGAGGAAAGCTTGATAAACTTGTGCAGCAACGGTGAAGCGATCATGCTGCATGCTTGGATCCAGCTACGAGAAGACAGCATAATCGGACCAAAATCAAGACTGCATCTTAACAACGACCTTTGATGGATTATCTTGCAGGAGTCAGTATGCGCCGTGCATCAGTGGAGCAGGTCTACTCACCTCCCAGGAGATCTGCAAAGACCCCACCGTCCCTTGTCATCAGACCAGCATCTGGTACGATTAGTATGAGAGACGATCAAGCCCCGCCACATCACCACAACAACATACTGGAAAACTTAAGCTGGTACTCGTCCCCATCTTTCGTAGCGACAACATCATGCATCGGGATGTCAGTGTCGGGCTTGAACCACCAAACTCGCTTTGGCAAGAAGCTACGATCCTCGACAATGGTTCGGGCGAGGAAGTGGCCGTCGCACTGGAGACGCTTATCCTTGAGCTCGAAGACGGCTGGTTCCGAGCCAACCTGCGCATGCGTCTTGTCCTCTGCGTCAGCGCTGACTTTGGTGATGGGCGTGCCGTCGATTTCGATGGTGAAGGGGGCCGGGAGGGAGTCCATTGCTTTTGTTGAGTACACGTGTAACGAAACCAATATCAGGCTTAAGAGTCCCAAAATGAAGAGCACCTGGTTGCGACGACGGCCTTTTGTTTCGGTAGGCATTAATGGAGTGCTGTGGTTGGAATGATGCAGAGTAGCTGAAGCGCTGCCACGGGCACTAGTAGTAGGTAACAATGGTTACTTTGCCACAACGTGCTATACGTAGGCAACAAACAACCGGGCAACCCGTAGATGCAGGCTGGAGATAGCTGGCTAATATTATGTCATACCAGGTACCGTGATGCTATCCCCGGACAAGGCGACGCAGGTGATGTCAAACCCGGGACACAGGGCGAAAAGCAAAAAGGCAGCTTACGTATAGCGATGATGTTATCGACGATTACCAAAAGTCGACGGAAGCTGGCGTAGACCTAAAAACGCACCTGCAGGAATCCTACAGGCTGTACTATACGCACTGGGCCCCTGCGCCGTTGCGACGATCGATACCCCCTTCGGCAGCATCCGGCCTCACGAGGGCATTGCCAAGACCTACGTCTCCGCCCTATCGATAGCCTCCGTCGACCTTTACCATACTCTCCTGCCTTTCCTGGCGCAAACCCGGCCGCCTCGCAATTCAGCACGACATCGAATCAGCCCTGCAGCATTGCCATGTCCGAAATACGGAACAATGCAATCGCCGCTGCGCCAAGGCAACGAGTGTTTCGCCGGCCTTTGCCCACAACGCGGGACTCTATCGCGTTGTGGCAGGTCCCTTTGGCCATTCTTTTGAATCCTTGGGCCTGCACCCACGCACCATTCGTCCAAGTGTCAAATCACGTCCCCTGCCGATCATGCAGAGCAATATAGACACGCTGTTGCGTGGTTCGCCTACGTGGGAAATTCTCCATGCCCTCTCTTAGCACCCAGCGCTTGTTTCGGGGTTGCGCACCCGATGGGGCGACTTTTCTCGTGTTGCCCGACAATGCCATCGGGATGGTTAGTAGGAGGAGCGACCAGAGTATCAAATGCCAGCGATTCAGTGGAACTCCCCTTGAAAGACCAAGACTATGCTTTACGAGATGGCATGCGCTGTTTTCTCGGCTCTACCACGGCAGGGATATACTACCGTTACGACCTCCTGCTCTCTAGGGAACAGCGTCGTCCGTAGCTGCTGTGTAGTGTGAACATGGCCATGGAGTCATTGTGCTCGGCCATGCCGCAGCCGCCCGAGCCACACGTCCGAAGATAGATGATCTACAGCCGCAAGGCACAGCTGCTACCCGTGACAGGGCAGTGACGGGGGCAGGTGGTGGCACAGCTGTGCGCCTGCCCATGATAGGGGCGAAAAACAAGGAGCCGGAGACGAAGGCTGCACACTGCAGCTGCGAGGCACAAGCAAAAATCTCCTTGACCCCGGCGTACGGGAGCAACCGTTGAGAGACCATCTTCTTCCCTCGCATTCGCTGCAAGGTAATCAAACATGCCCAAAGCTTAAACCTTAGTCGCAGATAACGTAGACAACCTGTTAGGGCCGGGGCGGGCTACAAGCTTAAGACTTTTGCCAAGCTATAGCGGACCTCCCGATGCGGAAGGACAAAGTACACACCTAGTCGATCGCTCTTGGTATGTTCTGTACGACACGATGAGAGGGTTGTTTTGGCGGGACGTTGCAATGTCCAGGGGAGGGGGAGGAGGAGGAGGAGGAGGAGGACTGTGGTCAAGTATAAGTATGGCGCATACCACCCACCCTTTCCTCTGCCATCATCATCAGCCAGCTCATTCAGTCGCTTGTCTCTCTCCTTTCTTCAAATCGCTCCACCAGTCTTTCGCCATCTTCAATATGCGTTTCCAAACTCTCGCCGCTGTTGCGCTTCCCGCGCTCGTCCTCGGTGCTCCCACGCCTCAGGACCCGGATTACACTTTCCCTGAAGACCAGCCTGAGGAGTCTATTGTTGGTGGAACGGCTGCTTCTGCTGGCGATTTCCCCTTCATTGCGTCCCTTCAAGTTCGTGGTGGTCATTACTGTGGTGGATCCATCATCAACTCCGACACAATTGTCACGGCAGCCCACTGCTCTGTACCCTCTGAAATCGGTGCCGTTAGCGCTCTGCGTGTACGCCTCGGTTCCCTGGTACGTCTCTCACTCCTCCATATTACAGCCGGGCGCATACCGTGTGAGGTGGATTGTCAGCGCCTGCCCTTCTTCCTCCTTTCTCCATGACATTCCCTTGGGGCATACAAAGCATCTTCGAACTAACACAACATCAACAGAGCAGCACCTCAGGCGGCACCCTCGTCGGCGTCTCCCAAGTAATCTCGCACCCCAACTACCGCACCACAGGCGAAGACTACGACGTGGCCATCTGGAAGCTCAGCACCCCCGTCGCAGCCGGCGGCAACATTGCCTACGCAAGCCTGCCCGCCGCAAACACGGACCCCGCAACGGGCACCAGCCTCACCGTCGCCGGCTGGGGTGCTCTCCGCGAGAACGGCGCGGGCTCCACGGCGCTGCAAAAAGTCAGCGTCCCCGTCGTCTCCCGCGCTTCGTGCCGCGCTTCCTACGGCACCTCGGCCATCACCAACAACATGTTCTGTGCTGGTTTCCCCGCTGGCGGCAAGGACTCTTGCCAGGGTGACTCTGGTGGCCCCATTGTCAACTCCTCGAAGCAGCTGCTTGGCCTTGTGAGCTTCGGATTTGGATGTGCTCAGCCCAACTGGCCGGGTGTGTATGCGCGCGTTTCTACACTGTTGAGCTTCATCAACCAGAACGCTTAGATGGGTTGACATGGTTGATGTGGTGTGGCGGTGGGGAGGCTGGCTTGTATGCTCCCCGCTGTGGTTTACTGCGCTATTACGACGACCCTGTGGTGTGCTTGTATATATTGGATTTCCTAAAGGGTTAGATGATGGATGACGGATGAGAGAGAGGGTTGGCTATGGATGGACTTATCTGATGGGGACTGGATAATGATGAGATTTGGGGTATTATGGTAATCTTACCCCCATCTATCCCATGCCTTTATGTTGGCGGCGTGTATAACCCCTATCGAGTTTGGTGGTCATTGTAAATATTTAGCTCACTAAATTCTACCAAGTCTACTACAGCCATGTCCCATTCAACCCCCTTCTCCGTATCTTTTTCCTCTATCGTGGTTTTACATCTCCTCTTCGCTATCTAACTGTACTAAGAAACGCTAACGCTAATCGAATGCTCGAGTATACACTAACCCTATCAACCACCGTCTCGTCCCCCATTTTCGTATATACTTATACTATAAGAACTCTTACTACTATTACTCTCTACACGAACCATTTTAATCTTACTTTCTTCTCTCTCTCTCTCTCTCTCTCTTTTACCAGCATCATCGCCCTTCCCTAAAACGAAAAACGAAAAACGAAAAACGAAAAAAAATTGGAGAGTAAATACCCTTTCCAACACCCACCTAGAATGCAAGGCCTATTCTTTCTGCTCCACTCTACTCTACCTAGACAGTAATATCCGTGGCGAAGAATATTGTTAAAATCCTAAATCTATTCTTGTTACAACATGGCACATGGCACAGAGCACATGGCCTATTCCACGCAGCCCCTCGGCCTATACTGCCTGTACCGCTCTTGCTTACTTTCTTGATTGTTTGGGATGGAATGACAGGCAGCGTTGAACCAAGTCATTGCACTTGGGACCTTGATTGACGGAAAGCAGCGTTCCTTATCGTGGAGATGAGGTAGCAAGCAACACTCCGACCAACCAATACAAGCTATTTGGAAAGTAATGAGAAAAAAGAGTTGCCGGGACAGCGGCATAAATATTCGGAGGGATACTTTCTTCTTCTTGTCGAAAGAAAGAAAGAACCATAACATATATACATAACCTAAGATAAGGAAAAACTCTGGAATCTTGTCATCATCGCAAATAAGCATCCCGATATCCCCACTATCCACACCCTTATCCCCTTTGCATAAGCATACTTCCATCTCCCATAGTAACATCTCAATACCGTCCCGTAGTCTCCCTCCGTCCCGTGCCTAGCCCACCATACCCACTACTCCTCCCCAACCTCTCTGTCCTCTCCTTATCCCTACCCACCGCATTGCCGAGACTGATTCTCTTCAGAGGACTAACATCTCTCTTGCTGGGACTAGCCTTGCGCTCAAACGCGCCACCGAGACTATCTCTACCGCGATTCATACTGCGGTCCGCATCGCGGGTGAAGTTCGCACTGGCGGATTTGCGCAGCGGGGACGCGACGTGGGTGTTTATGCCAAGGTATCCTCCGTCGTTATTATTGTTGTTGGTGTTTGTACTGCTTGTATTGCGAGAGATGGTGGGGGCTTGGCGGAAGGGGTTTGGAGTGTGAGATGGGCGGATGGGAGAGGAAAATTCGTCGTCGTTTGTGGCTGTGGAGGTGGTAGCGTAGTTTGGGTTGCTGTCGCGACGGCGGAGAGAGGGCGTGTTGTGGGTTGAGCGCGAGAGCGAGGGCGAGGCCATGTTATCTGGGTCGTATTGGGAGGCGTAGCTGGCGTTAGGGTTTGTGCGGAAAGTGCGGTTGATGATGGTTCGGGGTGTGTATGTGACGACTTCGCTGGCCAGATCTGAACTGCTGCCTTTGACTCCTACACTCGAGTCGCGATTCTTGTTCTTGGATATGGTTTGCACGCCTACGTCGCGGCACGGCTTCTGCAGCGACGGATGTACGAACTTGCTGTCGTATTCGTGGAGGACTTGTCGGCTGATTAGGGCGTTATCCTTGATCTGCTGCGAAAAGGAGCTCCTCAGCCACCAAAGCTGCAGCGACAGCACCGCGCCGATGAGGATGGTCGTTGTGACCCTGACGCTGGGTCTAGGATCCAGCGGGCCGACGGGGAGGTTGAGATAGTAGAGTACCACGTGCAAAGGACTGAACAAGCAGAACAGCTCCAAACACAGCGGATTCGGGTCCCAAACAGCAACCTCCCAGACGTCTCTGCCCTCAACCGGATGAGCCCTGCTCGCCGCGTTGTTCTGCACGAGATTCCTAACAAACTGCATGGGACTCGCGGCAGCAGGCGATGAGTCGACCCGCACGCGCTTCGCACTGGGTGTTCTCGGCGCAACATCAACCTTTTGCTCAAACAGCCGGTAATACCTCCTCTTTCCCCAAACTAGCCACGCATTGCCGAAGCTCAGCCCTCCCAGCAACATGACCAGCAAACCCAGTATCCACTTGACCCATCCCGGGCCCTCGATCTCGCTAAAGACACCGTCGTCGTCCGAGGCTTGGGATGCGCCGCTGTTGGCCTGGGCGAGGACAAAGAGCAGGTTCGCGCCGAAGCCAATGTACAGCGCATACGACGAGGCAAAGTCTTCCCAGTCGGAACTGTTGAGCTCTTCCGAAATCCAGATCAGCCAGTCCGAGGGGTCGGTATAGGCTTTGATGCGTTCCGAGAGCGGTGCGCGACGCACGAGACGGGGCATGGCAGCGGCGATTGTATTACGATTACGGGGGTATTGGTAGTGGTGAAGGTGTCGCGGCTAGGTGAAGACGAAAGTAAAGGAGTGTAGAAGAAGTGGGTAGGCGAGAGTATCACGACATGGCGCTGTTGGCGTGTGTTGGGGGGAAGAAAGAACAGAGACATGAAAGAAGTGTCGGGTCCATGCAAGTACATGGCCTAACGCGGACTAGGGCCCCCATGACGACGGCCTGCAGCTTCCCCGTCCATTCCCCAGCACCCAGCAGCCCAAGCTCCGACCTCACGACAGCTGCTCTCTCTGCACATAGCATAATGGCGGCCCCCGCAGCGCAATACAAAGATAGGCAGTTCCTGGCCGTCATCGGCGACGAGGTGGGTATGTCCTATAGTGTCGATGCCAGAGCTAACCGCGCGCAGGATACTTGCACGGGCATGCTGCTCGCCGGCGTAGGCGTAAGCTATTCCCTTTGTGAGAATGCGACACGGTGCACGACTAAAGAGTAGCATAGCACGTCACCCAGCCGCCGGATAGCCAGAAGAACTTTCTCGTTGTCGACGCAAAGACCGAGACGTCGGCCATCGAGGCCGCTTTCGATCGCTTCACCACGGAGCGCAAGGACATTGCCATTCTGCTCATCAACCAACATGTACGTTGACTCTGGCAGAAGCCGTATCCTTGGGGCATCGTGCGCTGGCAAGAGGTGCAAAAGATGGCTATAGCAGTAGGCTAATCAAGCTAGATTGCCGAGAGGATACGACACCGCGTCGAGCAATACACAGCCGCCTTCCCCTCACTCCTAGAGATCCCGTCCAAAGACCACCCCTACGACCCGGAGAAGGACAGCGTGCTCAAGCGCGTGAGGAGGTTATTCGGAGAGTAGACGCTTGGTCGAGGAACTCATGCATGCAGGAGCTGATTTATGCACCCCATCACGTATATATGCTTCGGAAATGATATCCACCAGATTGCGAGAAGAACAGATCCCATAAGTGTGTGTGTGTGTGTATGTGTGTGTGTGTGTGTACATGTCCGTCGTATCTACATTAAGACGTGGTCGAATACCCATCCAAACTATACACCAAATCCAAACCCAGCATTGATATAGCGCATCATAGGAAACCCCGACACATCATCCCCCACTCACAACTCATTCCTTCGCCGTAACCGCTCCTGCACAAATCCCGCCAACGGTCCAGACATTTTAACCCTTGGTTCCCCAAACTTGACCTTGCCACTCTTGATATCATTCTGATCCTCCGAGTCTCCCCTGCATTGTTGGACATCAGACACCATCCTGGTTCGTCGAGTGTATTGGTGTCGGCGCGAACTGAGAAGCAATTTACCGGTGGAAAGCGATCTTAGCGGTAAGGCAAGTAATCTTGTCACCCTCCTCGGTGAAGACATCGGCGAGGACAGTGTACTGGCCCTGTTGCAACGATTAACATGCGTGTCGCAACTAGCAGCCTTGACCTGTGTAGTATAACGTACCGGAGGAATCTCCCTGGGCAGATCGACATCCTTAGTCAAGCTCATCTCGCCCTTCTTGAGGGGGCACTCGAGATCTCCCTTCTTAATGGTGTCGCAGCCATCTGCGTTCTGGTTGATGAGCGTGATGAGTCCGTACTTGACTTGGAGGTGCATCTTGAAGCCCTCGCCGACTTCCTCCTTGAAGTCGCCCGTAGCCTTGATGCTGAGCTTCTCGCCACTGCGCAAGAATTAGCTTTTCAACCCAAAGATTATGGCAGAACAGGCAAGTAGAGAGGGAGAGAGAGAGACGTACGGCTTGGGTGGGTTTGGGCTAAGGTCCACCTTCTCAATCTTCAAGATGTCGTCGGCTGGGTCGCCGCAAAAGTACAGCGGGTTGTCGCCCGGCACCTTGTACTCCTCCTTGACGACGACCTGGTCGCCGCCCATCCATGAAGGCGACGCCGAAACCGAGACGGCACTGAGCGCGGCGACGAAGAGCGTCGTGAGCTGCATGGCGGCGGTGAAGGGGACCTGTCTCTGCGCGATGGGCGTATTCGACCGATGAAATTAAGACTTCGTTGTAGAAGAATCCGCAAATCAGGGAATGAATGGTGTTTTGTGGACTAAGTTGTGGAGGATGATGGGAATGTGGAGAGCTTGCGGATAAGATAGCAGCAGCAAGCTGGGCTGCGGGCTCGAGATGAGGCTGGGGGAGAGGCGAGGCCAAAGCTTGGACCCTGCCTGTAGCGTCATCGCTGGCGGGCGCAGGTGGTCACGCTCCGCGTTAGTGCCCCCGCTAGCACCTTCTGGGGATGTACCTAGGTACGTTACTTTTCTACTCCACAGCACTAGCTTCATTGAATCAATACTGCGCTGCGAGAGATGGTGTTTCTTTTTCTTTGCGCTGGGGAAATGGGTGGATATTTTCTGTGTGTGATGTTGGTGTTGGACTCTTTGATGCTTCCATTTTCCGACGACGTTCCGCTATGTTCACAGTCTCTGTGTCCAAATCATGAGGCTCGAGTGGCCTCGCCTTCAGCACCTCCGTGACGAATTGTATATACTGAGCGTGGATGTATTTCGGAAGTAGGGTCATATCAAAGCCCTACTTGCAATGGCGATGCATCAGATGCCGCGCATTCATACTCTCATCTTGGACAAGTTCATTTCGAAATGTTCTCATAGTTGCTGTAGAAATATCCTAACCCGTGCTAAGACTTCTATCAAATCATTTTGCAGTCGCATGCTTAGAATGTCTCTCCGCAGCCCGCAGGAAATCATCGTCTAATTGCGCGGCCGCAGCCTCAGCACTCATCTCGAGCCTCAGATATCTCTGCCCCCAATCCTTCCCATCGTCAACCCACTCATTCGACCCATCAGCCTCAATCTTGTTGTACCCCCGATCACTCACGACTCTGAAAACGTCTCCCAGTCCATTCGCCGCATAAAACACAGTCAACGGATCCCAGCTGGGTCTTGGCTTCCCGAAGCCAAAGTAGATGTACGCCATTCTCACCGGGTCGTCTTCCAGCTCACTCTTCATGAGCGGTCCGCCAATCAAAACATCTCTGCCCACATCATTCCCTACAAAAGTGATCTTGCCGCCCCAAGTACCCAGCACATGCTCCGCGAGCTCCGGTTTCGAGCCCCAGAAATTCCAGCTCCGGCCTTTCGGATACTTCCCCCCCATGACAGCGAGTTCAGTGACTTTTGCCTTGGCAAGCTCCCGGCCATTGAGCGCGGAATACTCATCAGCCCCCGAATTGAGCAATCCAGATAACTGTTTACAAGCAAAAAACAAAAAAGTCAGCGGAAAATTCGCAGCTTTTTTTTTCTCTCGAAACTATGCCATTCACATGGACGAAATTCTCGGAGCCCGTTTTTTCTTACGTTATCAAGAAAGCCGATGGAAGCAATCGTCACACTCCCGTCCTCAGCCTCGGAAAGCAACTTCCTATACAACACAACCGGATCCCATGCCTCCTCTGCTTTCCCCCACGGTAGACTGCCGCCAGACCAGTGATATGCGACCTTGCTCGTATACTCGCCCACTGCGTAGTGCCAGTTGTCGAAGAAGGTTTGGTGGTTTAGTGGCCGCCGGATCCCAATCGGTATGTCGCCATGTCCATAGTGCGCGAGGATCGCAGATGCACAGAGCGCAGAGTACGAATATGTGTGGTTGATGTTTACACCTAGGAGTTTGAGGTTAGGGAGCGTTGCGCCGAGGAGCAGGGCCCCTGCATCGCTGGAGAGGGATTAGTGGGGTTCTCGGCTGGGTGGTGGGGGCTCTGCCTGCCTGCCAGGCGCGTTAGGCAGGTACGTACTCGACGTCGCTATGCAGATCTGTGTCGATGATTAGGTTCTTCCGTGTTGTCATTGCTTCCCGTTCTGACAACGAAGATGGCAACCGATTCTAGGAGGGAGGTTGTGAAGAGCTGGAGATTTTTGGTTGATGGCTGGCGAAAAGTCCTATGCTTGTTCCGTTGGCTGGAGTTGATGTTGGCATCAGGCTACATCAACGGTTACCTGGGAAGAGGAGCACTGGCTCTAGTTCGACCCGCCTATCCTACCAATCATGCCTTTGGGCCAACGTACAGGGGCATGCGCTTACGTGCGGCAGATGGAAACAATCACGGAAGCTAAACTAGAATTATAAAATTTGATTTTTGGTAAATGGGATCCGTCTCTGGTTCCACAATACACCAGCAATAGTGTGGTTTGCTGAGCCATCCTCATATCTGATTGGTAGAGATTAATGGGCCATTTGCAGCTGCACGAAGGAACTTGGTATATCCGAACAGTCTCGGAATAACCTCAGTATTCTGATGATTCCTGGGATCTGGGTGGATAGAGGCGTCGAATTCTCTCTGATCGCAAGGTGTGGAGATGAGGAAACAGTGAGAGGAATGTCCTGTCCTCGCTTTGGCAACTAGATTTCTCGTAAAGCGAATGCGAGCGCTGCGAAGAGGCTTTGATGCACTGCCTTCTGCGTCGCGCAGACGAAATTCTGCAAGGATACCTAAGCAGACTACACTACTACTGCGTCAATTCCAGCCCGGATTAATCTCAAGATGAGCATGCAGGATAGCACAATGTCCTTGTATTTTACGGGCTTCCGGCTGAATTAATATAAACTCGCTTTCGCAAACGCTTCTCGGACTTTAAATGTCAGCACAATTCAGAGACGTGCGAAGCGCATTGACAATTGCAGTGTCTAGAGAATTAATTACTCTGCCAAGTGTCTGGGGCTGTTAGCGCAATGCCTGCTTGCCTGATCGAGTCGTAGCGCCAGGTGGACTTAAGGAATGTCAGCAGCCCGCAGGAGACCAAGACGTCACTTCTCCAAACCCAATACTATGCGCACCAGTAAAGTCGAACACAGCGTCAGTCTGAACCCCCAATTTTTGGTTCCATGAGGTAACTATAATAAAAAACCCCGAACGTCCTTGTGGGATGATTGCCCATCCTTCCCTAGCTCCCGAGAGCTTGCGCATCTATGAGGCTCCAATCTCCACCCCTATCTCTAGGATCGTACATAGACGTTCTAGCGTCTCCCGCAATGACCTGTCATCCACCTGCATGCTCAGCGATCTTGGCGAATGAGGCCGAGAGAACGGAGCGGGCGGACCCATTACCAGCTAATTTCAACGTCAGACTTGGGTAGATGTGACTGACGCAAGCTATGGCTGTGCAAATTCTCTTGAGACGGCTTAAGAAAGTATAAGAAGATGGTTCTGCGGACCAAGAAGAGCTTCACGCTTCTCGGATACTACGCTCACTTCATCCACTATCAACTCGCATCGACAAAAACACAGTCAACATGAAGACGACGACCCGCACCCTCGCCGCTTTTGGCCTGACAGCTGTAACCCAGATGCTTTCTACAGCGGCCCAAAACATTTCCTACGGAGCCAACAACTTCTACCGTAGCGACAACGTCACTCTGCACCCAATCACCTTCAAGAACCAGTACCAGATGACCATTGCCGGTAACCTCTTTCTCCCCGATAACCTCGACCAAAGCATCAACGCCTCCGCCATCATTGTCGGACACCCCATGGGAGCCGTAAAGGAGCAGAGCGCAAACCTGTATGCTACCAAGATGGCCGAGCAAGGCTTCGTCACTATCGCCTTGGACGTTGCGTATTGGGGTGGGAGCGACGGCGAGCCACGCAACGCCGTACTGCCTGATGTCTACGCTGAGAGCTTCAGTGCAGCAGTCGACTATCTAGGCATGCAGTCCTACATCGACCGCGAGCGTATCGGCGCCATCGGCATCTGCGGCAGTGGCAGTTTCGTCATCAGCGCCGCCAAGATCGACCCGCGCATCAAGGCCATCGCAACATCCAGCATGTACGACATGGGTGCCGTGAACCGCAACGGCCTCGAAATGTCACAGTCCCTCGACCAACGCAAGGAAATCATCGCCGCCGCCGCCGAACAGCGCTGGGCCGAAGCCGCCGGCGCTGAGACACGATACACCGGCGGCACGACCCTCCAACTTACCAACGCCACCGACCCTGTCCAAAGAGAGTTTTACGACTTTTACCGCACCTCGCGCGGCGAATACACGCCGCCTACCTCGATGCCCAACATCACTACCATGCCGACCTTCTCCAGCAACACAAAGTTTATGAACTTTTACCCGTTTGTTGATATCCATACTATCTCGCCGAGGCCCATGCTGTTGATCGCGGGCGATATTGCGCATTCGCGCGAGTTCAGCCAGACGGCGTATGATGGCGCCGAGGAGCCCAAGGAGTTGCTCTGGATCCCTGGTGCGGGCCATGTGGATCTTTATGATCGCGTTGATTTGATTCCGTTTGGAAGGCTCACTTCGTTCTTTCAGGAGAGTCTGAGTGTGTAGAGGGGCGGTTGCTTGGTGGGTGTTGGGGATGTGCGGGGGGAGGGGAGGGAGAGGGAATGAGAGTGGGGAAGGGTTGTGTATATATTATTAGAAGCACCACTTTTAGATGTTTCTGAGTCTTCCATCTTAATGCACCTTTTATCAAGACTAATGTTCAGCTAAAGAATAGCGTAGACCTTTTAGGTTGCTGTGTTGTGAAATCAGTCGCCACGGTGCTGAAGTCACTGGTAGAAAGGGAATCGTATCCTTAAGCGGTGTTGTTAATAGTAACAAGTTATGTACGACGTTCTAGACTTGCTCACGTGAATTGATTAGCGCACTAAGGCACCTTGGATTTAGTGCATGCGTTTTAGCTTGCCAACTCTCAGCACAGCCATGGTCGGGTGGCTTGCCTCTAAGCACGCTCTTTAGCTTACCGCGCGCGCGGGCACGTTGATGTTGAAGTTCCAAGGTCAATACTCCACAATTTATGGCAGCGTATGCACATTGCCATTCAGCGTCCCCCACGCAAACGCTTTTTGAGCTTTTCTCCTCTCTCTCTACATCGAGCG
The DNA here is from genome assembly GCA_004380135.1 of Stemphylium vesicarium. Classification (NCBI taxonomy): domain Eukaryota; kingdom Fungi; phylum Ascomycota; class Dothideomycetes; order Pleosporales; family Pleosporaceae; genus Stemphylium; species Stemphylium vesicarium. The sequence continues at coordinate 37,268 of QXCR01000191.1, forward strand.
GCGTATCATTCTCTCGAGTTCCCACCTGATTCTAGACCGATGCACCATGAGATGGCTGCCACAATACTTGGCAGACCAGCCATCTGTTCAGCCTTGTCAGTAAGCTTCCACATTTCAAAGACATCGCTTGAGCGTTGCATGAGCAGCGCCCTTCGCCCATCTATCAATAATCAGCCGCAGCTAAGTTCTCTTCTTGCGATGCTCAGCCCCGGCCAACTTGCTTTTTCACCACTATCAGCCGCAGCTTGCTTACTTTCTTAGCGTCGCTGGGAAGGCGCAGCCTGCTCGACTCCTGCCCTAGGCTGTTGGGTTTCGTCCGTCAAAATTGGCACGATGCAACTCTGCCAGAAGAACTACTTGTGCGACGTGAGTTACACTGGAGCTGTAGGCTTACTTCATCCAACGACAACGTCTTTATCACCTTAGTCCCTTTCTTTGATACCATGCGGAAAAATCATGGGCTTCGAGCGACAAGGCTCCAAGAGCCCACCTCGAACGCGGGAATCGGGAATCGAGTAACCGCTTGGCCCCCAAACCACTTTGGCTTTACGCCAACAATTGCGCCTCGGGCGACTATTGCATTTAACCCCGCCGCCCTCTTTCCGTTTCGTTCCTCCTCCTGCATCTCACTCTCCTTCCCCTCAAGGCTGAGGAAGGCTGATTAGGGCGCGTTGCACCCGGCCTTATCCAATTCAACTGCCCTTTTCCCGTATCATACTGTTGCCAAAATGGCTTCAACAATACCCTTGCAAGGCCAATGTGACGATCTGAGATGCGACGATAGAGACGATCAGCAAAGACAATTGTTCTTTTGCGCGGACTGCAAAAGCTGCCTATGCGGCAAATGCTGGCCCCTCCAGCCTACACATAAGTCATCGAAGCACGAGCAGCTAAAGTACTAAGACTACTTGCAATGCGTACGTCTCAAAAAGATCCTACACACTCCAACGACAAAGGAGGATCTCGAAGAGCTCCATAGCCAAGATATAAACTCAACATGGTTCGGTGAGTCTTTAAACCCCCCAAATGATTGTGCTACATTAGTGCCAATTTCCTACCTTAATCACCGAGGACCCAAGAGATGATTGAGACGCTAACCACTTTCTAGGGATCGAAAGGTACCAGGACGGGCGACCATTCCTGCAGGACTTTGACACCTTCAAGCAGCTGATAAAGAACTCCCCGGACCCAGATCAGAGCAGATATCCACAACTCGTTTCATTCATTGGCGAGACAAGTGCCGGGAAAAGCACTCTGATCAAGATGTTGATCGAGTACGACCAAGTCAAACACGAAGCGGACAAACAAATCTTCCGAGCACCCGTCCCAGGAAGTCCGCTCCACGACTCCACACCCACATCAGCGGACGTTCATCTATACGTTGACCCTGCTACATGGGAAGAAGAGAGGCCAATATTCTATGCGGACTGCGAAGGTCTCAATGCAGGAGAGCGCCCTCCTATCGGAGCTCATTCACTGAGACAGACGAAAAACGACAGTTCGCGAAAACTGGGCCTGCGAGCACGCTCACTCGAGTGGGCAACGTCAGACCAGACACGCACTCGTCAATACGCTGTCACTCAGCTTTATCCTCGCCTGCTTTACACCTTCTCAGATGTTGTCGTTTTCGTGCTGAATAATCCAAAGTGAGTCTCCTCCAAGCTAGTAGAGTAAACGCCATATCTGACAACCCAGAACCTTCGAGAATGCAGTAGTGCCGAAGCTGCTCGATTGGGCGTCGTCTTCACTCGAAGCTAGTACCAATCAAGGTACACTACCTCACGCCATCATCGCCCTCAATTTTACGGACCCACGCATTAGCTCCCGTCTCTGGACGGTTGAAGAGGCAACGAATCACTTGCTCAAGGCCAACGACCACTTAATGAACCCACCACACAGTAGTTCTCAAGTTACGAAGCTCGTAGAGAAATGGAGAAAAAGGAACAGACACATCAAAAGTCTTCACGACCTTCTTCACTGTTACTACGCTTCGTTTCAAGTGGTCCGTCTTCCCGAAGCCAAAGATCTCCCTCGCCTCTCGAGACAGGTATCACAACTCCACGACACCATTGTAGCAACATGCAAGAAATCTCATTTGAACAAGCAGAAAGTCGGCCTTCTCTCCTCAGCCGAAGACATGAGCTTCTACATTCAACAAGCGTTCACACATTTCTCGAAGAACTTGGACCATCCATTTGACTTCAAGAGTTATTCCTTGATTTGGAATCCAATACCACAGAACTTGGGTGGCCACATTCTCCGCGTTGCTATCTTGATGCAGCGGCAGTATCCAAACAAACCAGGGCAACAGATATTCGAGAGTTTGAGCTTCATAGTGGCTTCTTGCTTCCTGTATGATTGTACAACTTACAGGAAAGGGAAACCGCATGATCTATTTGCAGACTATCAGCCGAACTTCGAAGATGCCCTTGCTGAGTTCTGCTCCTCGCATTGGCCTTGCGAGTATTCTCACCCTAGGAAAGGGCGATGTGTCAACGTGAGCAAGCGCCATGAAAAGGGCCACCAGAACGACCGAGGCAAAGTAACGGATGGTCGCTACATCTCAAGCTTCACTGCGGACGTCTACAAAAATGTTTGGCTGAACGCGCTCAAATCCAGATTGCGAGACGCACAAGATGAGCTAGAGCATGAGGAAGACGGCTTCGATGCGACTGGTCCATTGGGACCTATCCGGAGATTGCATGCCCGCAACATATCGAAGTTCTACCATGAAGTCGGTGGCGCGCCAATGTTCAATAGTCACGCCACGTGTCTATGCTGCCTTATGCGACCGCCTGAACACGTGCTTCGATGTGGCCATGTGCTCTGCACTGAATGCATCAAAACGTTTGGCACGGTCAAGAATTGCACAATAGAGATGAGGGAATGCCCCTTGCATGTCGACAATTGCAATTGGAGCAAACCTTGGCGGATCCGCATGAAACCTGACTTTGCAGGCGTTCGTATCCTGTCTCTCGACGGGGGAGGTATTCGTGGAGTTGCAGAGCTTGAGGTTCTCAACCAGATCCAAACAAAGCTGGGCGTCATGATCCCAATCAGCGCTTTCTTCGATCTTATTGTTGGAACAAGTACCGGAGGAATCATTGCGTTGGCTCTTGCTGTAAAGCAATGGTCGGTTCAAAAGTGCATCGAAGAATTTAAGCGCCTCTGCAGGACAGCATTCTCGCCCCGAGAATTTCATGGGATCGCCCCTCTTCAATACATCGCCACTGCGAGTCACGGAAGCACTTGGAAGACTACACCACTACACAAGGCCTTGTTCGAGTCCCTTGGAGACGAATATCTATTCGGAGGGGCTCACGGCTCGGATAACGTAGCCCGAGTAGCCGTGACCACAACCGACGAGGTGGCCACCAGGGGGATTGTCATCGCGAATTACTGCCGAAGGAATTCCAAGGACGACAAACAGAGTTACGAATTCCTTAGGCCTAGCGAGCCGGATGCGGAAATGAGAATATGGCATGCCGGAGCAGCAACTGCTGCCGCTACGCCATTCTTCAAGCCATTCGTTCATCCAATTACCGAAGAAACTTACCTTGATGGGGCGTTTCACAATAACAATCCAGTAAAGGTGGGAAATCGAGAGCGGCAACTGCTATAGCCAGACGTACAAGACAGTCATCCAGACCTACTGCTATCGATCGGCACGTCAAAGCACCAGCAAGCTGTGATTGAGAAGTCTCGCTCTGACAGATTCGATATGCAGCGCAAGATGAACTCGCCGACTAGTCATGGCAAAGCCAAACTGAAGGCGACCAGCAAGGTTAAACATCTTGCTGGATTGTTTCAATATGGAAAGGCGGCGATCAACAAGTTGGAAGATTCAATAAACTGCGAGCGTCAGTGGGAAGAGTTCTTGGATGCGACAGAGCGAGTCCCCGGACACCGTGAAGATTCGCGCCGTTATATCCGCGTAAATCCAGATATAGGTCGTACCCCGCCAAAGCTTGATGCCGTAGACGAGGTTGATCAACTTCAGTTGGACGTTGCTCGGCGTTTGAAGCAGCCCGAGACCATGGCTAAGATCGAGGACATCGTTTTCCGCTTGGTCGCAAGTAGCTTCTACTTCGAGCGGACACACGCGACAAGAGACATGTCCCGAGGAACTGCCAAAGTGAGAGGCAAGCTGCAATGTCGCTTCGAAGAATCGTCCGCATGGGCAAAAGAGATGGGTGTTTTCTTCAGGGGGCATCAAAGAGCGGACTTTCAGCCCTATTTCGAAACTTGGGACGGCGGTCAACAGCATAGCAGAGACAAGATCATTTTCGACTCTTCGCGTATTGAAAGGATGGCCAGCCACGGTGAACTCAACGTTCAAGAACTCGAGCTGACGGTAGCAACATCCGGGAAGGAGGCAGAGATCAAGCTCCATCTCCACAGTTCATCTGGCCGAACAAAAGGCTATCCGATCAGCGGCTTCCCTCGCGATTTCTTCAAGGAGATTGATCGTGTTGAAGTAGACAGCGAAGAGATAGAAGAGGTGCCCAAGGAGAGGATACCAAGATCTATAAATCCTTCAGGCATACCAGTGATCAAGGTGTTAAGTGGGAAGGGAGCGGCATTGCTAAGACCTGGAGCGCCGGGAACCGTCTCGGAGCAGAATCTTAGTACGCAACCGCACGGTCTGAACGAGGAAGATCGGAGGAAATCAGATGACGCTACCACTCGAGCTACATCAGAGAAGACCTCTCGGTCGGTGAGCCTAAAGGCCAAAATCTCAAAGCTCACTTTGCGTGACCATGGGAAACAGCCACAAGAGACAGAGAGGCGGTCTCGGTCAATGGATATTCCTGGAGGCATACAGCGTGACGGCTTTCTTGCCACTCATGATCATGATCATGATCAACAAGAATCGCGCAAATCATCACGGCATTGCACGAGTTTTAGCACAGACTCGCCGCCTGAACAAGCGCAAAGAGAACGCGAGATGGCTGGTCTCCCTGCCAAGACGCACGAAAAGCCTCAGAACAAGGGGGCTCGTGACACTCCGTGTGTACCTCCGGAGACGAATCCACGCTACTTCCCGCCCAATCCAATACCCCAAATGAGCATGTCACGGCCAACCTTGACACCCATACCAACGAGCAATCCGCAGTGGCAAACGATGCATCCACCACTCACATTCCAGCAACCGCTAGAACCGGCAACCATTTCGACAAGTTTCATCAGTACAGCATCTCCCTCAAGCACATACGAACATTATCGTGCCGACAACATTTACTCGTCGCCTAATACAGCGGCCGCCCAGCCACGGACCACTTCCACCTTCGACTATACCCCTAGTGCTCCTACGCAGCCGGGACATGCAGCTCCTCAACGCCCGCCCTCGAACAACCCTTACCATCAACCACCGCCGTATGCAGCTAATGCGAATGCGGATTTAGAACTGGAATTCGCGTTGCAAATTAGCCTCGCAGATCACGAAGTAGAGCAACGAGAAGAGACGAGAATTTTAGCGAGGGCCTTGGAGGAGAGGAGGAGAGATGCGTATTTGTATTAGGCGTTTTAGTGTCAAGGCAACAAGAGTTGACATAGAAAGGGTAGTAAGTAGGATAATTAGCAGAATCTACCTACTTAAGTATTAGGCAATACTATACAATCTCAAAAATTATATTTCCTCTTTACTTTACGTATTTCTTTAGCATGTCTATTTGCCTATTACCCGGGCGTTGCGCGCTACGACATGGTACAGAAGCGATTTCGACTCCTCGATGTCCTCTTCATCTACCTTATCTTGCTTCTTGCGGGTTTTTTTCCTGCGGCCAGGTCTTCTCTCTCCACTCCAAATACATGCCTGTGCGCTGCATTCTACCGTATTATCCAGAGTCGGCGCGATTGGCTTCCTTGAACCAGCAACCGTTTCCACGTCCGAGATGATTTCGACTGCGCTACTCCTTCGCTTTTCTCTAATTACGCACTTAGGTACCCAATGAAAGTGGAGTTGAGCTGGATAAGAGTGGCGGGCACCACCATGGGGCAGAATGCGGGGATCGACTAGTCATGTCATGCCGCGAGAGTGGGGCGACCTGAACATGCAGCATCTTTAGTACTGCTCATCTGTACCGTCTTGCGTTAATTCAACCAGTCAACAAAACTTTATTTCGGATGCAGGTATGCGAATCAAGCATTTTGCTTGGTGGTGCTTAAGCATTCACTACCGCCTGCATATTTCTGTTGATTCCATTTGATTGCATCCAAAATCTGCATTCTCTACGCTGTCCCTGTATTTCAAGGGAAGCCAGCAGGCAGGATGGCGTCCCAACGCGATGCCTCGACAGGCGAAAAGGACATGGAAAAATACACGGTAAAGAGCGCAAAGAGTCCTTCTAAATCCACAACTCAAAAACCTAACGCAAAAGACAGAACACACGAGACATCCACCTCATCGAAGACGAACTCTCCACCCCCGCCACCCGCGCCTTAATCTGGAAACAAGACCTACGCATCATTCCCTTAGCAGCAGGAATCTACCTCCTCTGTTTCCTCGACCGCTCCAACATCGGCAACGCAAAGACGCTTAACGCAGCCGCGGGCCACTCCCTCCTCCAAGAAGCGCACATGAGCAACTACGAATTCACAATCTCGCTCATGGTCTTCCTAGTCGCCTACGCCGTCTTCGAAATCCCCAGCAACGTGCTGCTGAAGAAACTCAAGCCCAGCCGCTGGATCGCGTTTCTCATGTTTGGCTGGGGTGCGTGCACGATTGGGCTTGGGGGTGCGCAGAACTATGCCACGGTTACGGCGGTTAGGTTTCTGCTGGGTATGTTTGAAGCGGGGCTTTTTCCTGGGTTGGTGTTTTACCTCACATTTTGGTATCGCGCGAGTGAGAGGAGTATGCGTGTTGCAGTTATACTGGCTAGTGCGACGCTGGCGGGGGCTTTTGGCGGCGCAATCGCGTATGGGGTTGGTCATATGAAGATGGTGCAGGGGCTTGCTGCGTGGCGCTGGTGAGTCTTGGACGTACTGGAGCATGTGATGCATGCTCTTACTTGGTGTTCTCTTCTCTAATCTCAACAGGTTGTTCATTTTGGAGGGCATTCCTTCCTGTGTCTCGTCCGTCGCCGTGTGGCTCATCTTGCCCGACTACCCTGAAGAAGCATCTTGGCTATCGACATTGGAACGCGAATTGGCTGTCGCGCGCTTGGAAACCGAGGGTTCAAAATGTAATGCTGCCTCACTCTCTTGGGAGGCGGCAAAGGAAACGCTTCTCGACGCACGCCTTTGGGTTCACTACGTCATCTACTTCGGCATCTCTGCACCGTTCAGCTCGCTATCCCTTTTCACCCCCACAATTACCGCGGGCTTGGGCTACGAGAATCTGCAGGCACAGCTCATGACCGTTCCGCCATATGCTGTTGCGTACGTAGTATCCATCATCACGGCTTGGTCGTCAGACTACTTCAACGCCCGCGCGTTACATTCTGCCGTTTTTTCTACTGTTGGCGCAATCGGGTTCCTTGCATCAGCGCTTCTTCCGGCCGACGCATATCACGCGCGTTACGGCTGCCTCATTGTTGCAGCCAGCGGCGCATTCTCATGCATCCCGCCATTACTTGGTTGGCTGAGCAGCAACATGCACAGTACTGCTGCAGCTGGACTTGCTATCGCGTTGAACGTTTCCTGGGGAGCTCCTGGACAGATTGTAGGCGTGTGGATCTATAAAGCTGAAGAGAAGGAGAAGGGATACCCAACTGGGCATTGGGTTAATTTCGCCATGTTGATCATGGTTGCTGTTGGATGTGTTGGCTTGCGCTTTTACTACCAGTGGCGAAACAAGAAGATGCAACGATTAGGCCCGGATTCGACCGGCATGGCAAGGGAGTTCAGTTACTGATGTACTACACACTACGTAGATCGCATGATCGGGTCTGAGAGAACGCACTGAATGAACACCATCGCATCGCGAGGAAAACCAAGCCGCCCGCATCTCAAGGTCGAGACTCGAGTCGCTCAATTGCACTCTGCTTCTCATTTTGCATCGCCACGTCCGTCAGTGCCGGCTTCAATGCGTCCGCCGCTTCGCGCGTGAACTTTCGTGCTGAAACTTTGTGTTCGAACATAAGATCCAGCTCCGAGTAGGTGAAACCCTTTGGCTCAGGGAGACGGAAGTAGCCCCAGGCGATGAAGAGAAGCGCGATACCGGCCCAGAAGAAACCTCCCTTCGCGCCCCAGTTCCAGTCGTTCTTGCCTACCATCTTCGGCATGATGGTGTTGGTTACGAAGACAATGGAATTGTAGGATGCGCGCGATAGTGCGACGGTTTTTACACGGAGGCGGGATGAGGGGATCTCCGCGGCGAGGGAGTAGCAAATTGGTCCAATCGAGAGCTAATCGAGTCAGTGAAAGTTCAAAAAGAGGGTTTTGCATAACGTACCTGGAAACAAAAGATCATTAGAATGATCAAAACGCCTCCTGCGTATCCTGCACCCTTGTTTGTAGATGGCGCGAGACCGATGAAACCGACGATCAAAAGAATTGTGAAGATTGCGCATAGACCGACGAGGTACATGGGCCGCCGTCCAAACTTCGTCATGATCCGCCACGCAATGAAACAACCCACCAAGCCGAGACAGTCCTGGCCGACGGTGAGATGGAAAGAGTCGTCCTGGCTAAGGCCAACGCCGAGAAGGAACTGTGTACCGAATCCCATGAAGGGAACACCGCAAAGAGCTTGCGTTATAAATGCCATGGCCGAGACCTCTGTACGGTGTAGGTCGCTTCCTTGGAACAGATGCCAGTAGTTGGTTCCTGCTCCGACCTGCTTTTCGTACTCGTTGGTGACAACCATCATTTCTACGTGCGCGTCGAGGTCGAAGTGAACACCTTCTGTGGGAGTCGTGATTTTGCTGATTGCTTCTTTGGCCTCTTGGACACGGCCCTGTCGGACTAGCCACCAGGGTGACTCTGGTGCCATGAGGGCGGCGACGATAATGGGAATTGGCCAAATCCACTGGAGTGCGAAAGGGATGCGATAACCCCATTGAGTCTCGTTCTTCATTAGGCCAGTGAGGATTCCAGTGGAGAGAAGGCCGCCGATGACCCAGCACATGTTGATCCACGAAGTCATGTATGCTGAGATCAGTTAGCGATGCTTCCATTTTCTCGTATCAATTCACGTACCTCGCAAATGCGTAGGGCAGAGATCAGCTGCATAGGAGATCGCGAGTGTTTGGAAGACACCCCATGGAAGACCTTGGATGATACCACCAACAAGGAACATTTCCAGACTTGTAGAGAAGAATGGGATGAAGATGGCGCCAACCATGACGATCATGCTACCGACCAACGTCCTCTTGTATCCGAGCCACTCGGTGACGTATCCGTTGATGATAAGACCGAGAATGCATCCAACCTGCGAGGGATATTAGCCAAACGCGCCTTGTGTGGCATCCGGGGGTAATCGTACTTGAGTTCCGTTAAGTATGATAGTCTGCCATCGTGCCGAGACAAGCTTGTTGCCATCTGCGTCGACTTCGTCGCCAAACCTCTCCTTGAAGGGCGTGAAGGCGAAGAACTTGTTCATAAGACTAGTGTCGTACCCTTCCATCACCACACATAGTGAGATGACGAAGGAGAACACAATAGCTTTCCGCCAGAACCGCAAGGACTGTCGAACCGACATGTTGTGCTCGTTGTTGATGGCCGCGCTGGTATCCTCGACGGTGTTCTGACCATGCGAGGTGACATTTTCAGCCACCTGGGCTTCGGTCTTCTCTTTCGAATCCATGTCGAACTGGACTTCGAGACGTGTGAGAGGGGAGAGATGCTACTCTATGGGGTTGGCGTATGGAGATAGAGCGTGGAGCGACAAGACTTGTATGGGGATGAGGCATATATAGACCGGCCGACACGGTGGTCTCAAGCGTGAAAACATCGGCAGCACTCATGGCATGAGTGAAGGGCTAGCCCGAGGGCCTGGGTGCCCAAGCCCACGGTAATGACCGAGAAGGGGCAAGTCCTGATCTACCTGCGGGGAAGCATATGGCGGAACGTTTGTACAAAGTGCCCATGGGGATAGAATGGGGCATTTGCACGGACGCGTTGCCCTATCACGAGCCTCGATGAGGTTTGCCAAGTCGGCCGCCAGTTGGGGGAGAGACTTTTCCGCTGGTAAACCGCCACTAACGATGGCGAGGCGCGTGCATGCCCGTAGCGGAGCCATTTCCTGTTCTGGTCAAAGCCGTTCCGAGGTTGGCACGAGTCAGCCCGAAGCAACTTTGTCGTCCATCCCATCGAGTTTTCCGCCGATTTTCCGCTCTCGAACTCCAAGTGCTCGCGAAGCTTGCTTTCTTCTGAAGTAGCAATGCGCAGACCTTCTGCCTGTGCCGCCTGTCGGTAAGCCTTCCCCACACTGCGAACACAAGCGCGCAACTGCTGACCAGGTTGAAGGGCGCGTCGTCGCAAATGCATCTACCCGGAAAATAGGACGGCGGCACTCTGCGAGTATTGTTCGTCACATGCCCTGCAATGTCTTCAGGGTCCACCTGAAGGCGGATACTATGCGAAGCGAAAAGCTCGGCTCCAATCAACACATGGGCCCCCGCAAACTTCCCTTGGCCAGGCTGGGCTGCCATCACGACAATCCGGTCAGGAATTACCGCCTATTACATTGAGACGAGAACTGGTGGAGTTGTACTTCGACTACATTCATGACCAGTTTCACTCGATGTATCACAAAACCTCCTTCATCGAGGATGTGATGAACGACAGAGTGCCGGTAATCGTACTCTTGGCCATGTTCGCGCTTTCGGCAAGGTTCTCGATCAACGAAGCATTCGATGGCACAGACCCGAGAGAACGTGGCGAATGCTACAGGGCAAGAAGTGAGGAGTTGTTCAACATTCGTGACCTAAACCCTACGACGGTCCAGGTGTGCGTTCTTCTGGGCGCATACGCTGCAGCTAGCGGCCAGACCGATGTCGAGAACATCTACTATAGCATGGGCGGGCGTATGTGCTTGGCGCTTGACCTGCCAAACCGCCCTGTCGTGGATCTGGTGGAGCGTGAGGTGAACATCAGGATATGGTGGACTCTCTGCATGGTCGACGTTTGGTCATCGACAGCAGTACGATTGCCGCGTATCATGCCGTTCGATAGCGCTGTGCCTCTGCCGGTCGATGAAATCCCCTTTACTTCCATGGGTACGGATCCGAGATATGGGTGCATAGATGCATCTTCGTCAGTGTCCTCTCCTCTTCTGGCTGAGATGGTAAAACTCAACAGGATCCTGTCGAAGATAATTGACTTCAATCGCGTGTGCGTATCTGAGCACCTTGAAGGCATGCCTCTAGAAAAAGGGATGCGCGAACTATCACGCGATCTAGATGTGTGGCTGGAGGATCTTCCTCAGCACATGCGCGATACGCCGGCGAATTTCGAGTACTTCGCGTCAAGAGGCCATGGACGAATGTTTGTCGCTGTGTATCTAGGATACTACCACTTTGGTCAGCTCCTGAACTACCAGTTCCTCTCTTCATCAGTCGAGGCGTCGCCAGAGTCAGGCCGGTACGCTAACGCTTGTAAACGGCATGCTGCGCGGCTTTGCTCACTCGTCTATCGTTCGCATTCGACGCCCGGCAATGAGGTTCTGTACTCGGCAGTCTCGCACATCCTTGTCATCGCATCGACTGTTCAGATCCACACACTTCTGTTTTCCGGTGACGAAGGCGAAATTCGAATCTCCAAGACGAGACTAGAGCGCAATTTCGAAATCCTTTTGCGTTTGCGTACTTACTGGACAAGCGTAGATGGTGCGATGAGTCGTCTACGCGCATTCCACCAGACATGCCTTCGAAGTAAAGAGACTAAGCTAGCGGCCACCGAAGCTGGCCACCCACTGAAGCTGGCCACCCGCCCAGAACTCGACCACCCACTCCACACTCGTGATTTCTCCACAACCACGCAACTAAAATGGATCCCCGTGAAGCAGCAATTCAAGCAGCTATCAGCGACATTGTTTCTGGTGTTTTTACGAGTCAACGAGCTGCTGCGAAGGCGTACAACATCCCTCGAAGCACGCTTGCTGCCCGACTGCGTGGTACACAGACACGTCAATTCAGCCACGAGTACCAGCAGCGATTAACTCCACAACAAGAGGAATT
>QXCR01000192.1:0-49222 GCA_004380135.1 Stemphylium vesicarium
ACAGATGTCCAATTTGGCATGACAAATCGCTTTTATCACAACAGATAACCACAGCAATTCAAGATCTACAATTGTACGTTGCATATGTACAAGAAGAGCCAAGACGGACGGCCTGTTGCAATAGCAGCGGCGGATTAGAAGATTACAAGGCGGTAGTAAGGTGACATTAAGTAAGGAAAAACCGGGTATATGCAGGAAGAGGCAGAGCAAGTAGTGGAGCGCATGCAGTCGTACAGGGATCGGAGAGAACGAAGAGAGGATGTAAGGGAGGGCGTTTATTTGGCGCCCGGTGGCAGCTTGACGTTGTTTGAGAGCCATGCCTGGGGAATGTTAGAATTGAAGTCGCAGATGACACGGAATGAACTTACCAGTCCCTCGAAGATGCCCTCTCCCGTTGTCGCGCAGCTGGGCTCGACCTTCCATACGTGGTCTTTGGCGATCTTGTCTAATTGTAGCAGGTCGGAGACCTCCTTGGGCCGCATTGCTGACTGGAGTTAGTAATCTTTTCCTGTGATTCGATCGACTGCAGGGATAGTTGTACGCACCTCCGTTCAAGTCCTGCTTGTTCGCGAATACCAGCAGCAGGGCGTCCTTCATTTCCCTGTCCTGGATGATCCTCGTCAGTTCCGTCTTTGCCTCCTCGATACGTGTGCGGTCGTTTGAGTCGATGACGAAGATAAGTCCTTGGGTTCCTGTGTCGCATGTTAGAGAATTGTGTCGCGTGAAGATTGTCGCAAAGGATCGGACAAGGCAGGGAGCTGGATGCACGGTGCGGTCGCGTGCACGCATGTCACTCGCCTACCCGGAACGGTTCCTTCACGTGCCAACATACCAGAGAAGTAATGTCTCCATAGCGGGCGGATCTTGTCCTGGCCGCCGACATCCCAGACGTTGAACTTTGTGTTTTTGTATGTGACGGTCTCGACGTTGAAGCCAACGGTGGGGATGGTGGTGACGTCCTGGTCGAGCTTGAGCTTGTAGAGGATGGCTGGGGAGATTAGCTACGAATGGTGGTTTGCACTCAGGCCGACATACTCGTCTTTCCCGCGGCGTCGAGGCCCAGCATCAACAGCCGCATCTCCTTTGATCCGAAGATCTTGGCCATGGCCTTGGATATCGACGCGCCCATAATGTCTGTTTGTCGCGCTTCACACTAGAAACCAGGGTCCGGAGAGGGGTTGGTCGCGCGCGGTGGAGAGTGTGGTGGTGAAGGTGGTGGTGAAGGTGGTGAGGTTGTCGGTGGCTGCTGATAGCGAGCTATGGCTAGTGTGGCGCGATTGGGTGCGGGAATATGCTGCGTCGTCGTCGTTTTGCGGCCGAGTGCAGAGCAGTGATGGTGGAATTGAGTGGGAGAAGTCGAGAAAGATGCAGAAAGGCTAAAGAACAGGGAGTCAATCGGGCAAAACTAACGTCTGTAACAAATCGGCGTCGGTGTCTTGTCGCGGGCGCCGGCGTTGCTCGTGAAATGAGGTTTCAAGCTGGTCAGGAGTGAAACCAGAGGCAGGCGCATTGCAGATCCCAGTCTCCAGCCGTCCAAACATCCGTGCGCCACCCCAACGGCGAGCTGTTGACAGGTCCATCCTCACCGCACCACCCATCAACAAGTCCCTAGATCGTGGTCAAAAGGGGCCGTTTGCCTGCTGCATTTAATTGCGAATCTTGGATAACATGATCCACAGGAGCTTTGCATGCGTCTGAAGCTGCAGTCTGTCTGCAGCTAAACGTGTAGTCGACCCTATGCGGTGCGATTGTGCCGCCGCCGTTTAGTTTGGACGAATGCCGGCAGACGCAGGTACGCGGCGCTACTCCTGAGATTGATGACCTTGGGTTGTCGTGGGGTGAGCTGTACTTGGAACGAACCCTTGCCCCGGATACGAGCGGTTCGCTCGGACATGTGTAGGCGTTCGCTGTGCATACCGAATGTACAAGCCCTTTTTTGTGACGTAGGAGCCCTCGGGAGGAAGAAAGGGGCCTGGCGCAATTCCCGGAACGATAGTGTATGCTTGATCAGGATAACTTCTCCAGCTCGATCAAGGCAGAATACGAGAAATTATTCGTATCGGGTTACCTCGCCGACGAACCATCTCCATGACAAGACGCAACACCTGAGAAAAACTCAAGATCTTGACCAAGGATTTTACGCGACAAGTCCCACTACCCAAGTGGGTGCCATATATCATGACGTGTTACACTACGCGAGAAAAGCTTCCAAACAAGCACAAGTACCGAAGCTGAGGCATTACTGATTCGGGGACCTACCCTGGAGCCAAGACTATTAGCGTTGACATATGAGGGGCATATACCGCAGTATCCATATGCTTTTATGTTGCTGTCGGTATCATGACCGCGACCATGTATGCGGCGTGCTTGACTTCCAAGTGTTGAAATCGAAGAGATACAGCAGTCGTATACTTATACTCATGTCAATGCCAATCCAATCTGAATGTGAAATAGAGGAGAAATTTCGTGATGGAATGAGTAGTCGAGGATTAATCTAAACATGGGTATCGTATTCTATAAGCCATGATGCACCGCTGAAATGCTGTACTGCGCCAAAGAGGCACACGCTCACTCGGGCAAGCTCCTCATCACACCCTCAAACGCAACCAGCGCCATGGCGTTGGCCGGAAAGGCGCGCAAAAAGCATGGCACAAAGCCGCGCCAGTACCCCTTCCACCCCCCTTCTCTGTAGACGGCCTGCGCTGCGTCTCTCCACCGTGGGAACCTCCTATCCGCCAGCGGATCCGTCATGATGCGCTGCTTGATCACATCACTGGGATAGCTCGTCAGCCAGAAAATCTGAGCCGACAGACCACCCGCCCAGAAGTTGACCGCGGGCGCCGACAGATTTGTGTGTTTCTGCAGCTGCCGCGTGAAGACATCATA
This sequence comes from Stemphylium vesicarium, assembly GCA_004380135.1. NCBI lineage: Eukaryota > Fungi > Ascomycota > Dothideomycetes > Pleosporales > Pleosporaceae > Stemphylium > Stemphylium vesicarium. The sequence goes on from QXCR01000192.1 coordinate 2,887, forward strand.
CGTGCCCCACCAGAAGCAGAAGAATGTGCGGAAGAGCAGCGTCGCGCTCAGCCCGTGGTAGACGCCCTTGAAACCATGACCGGTATATATCTTCTTAAGACAGTCAATTGGCCCAGAGTAGAGACGCGCCGTCTTGTCCGCCGCATACTGCACTTGCAGACGTGCCTTGATATGCTCCACGGGCGCTGCAATAAAAGACACCGTCCAGCCTGCCATTGTACCCGCGAGGGCGTGACCGTATGCCGGCAGCTTGCCCTGCTTGCCCTGCTGCTCACCGAATCGGACGTACGAGGGGGGATTGAAGACACGATCGTTGAGGACACGGCGGTATACGCTTAACGAGCCTAGCATACTTCACAATGTCAGCACAGAATCAGCCCCAGTTCAAGAATACGCACATCGAGTCCATGAACATCCATCCCACCAGCGGCGGCGTGGCACCCTTGTACAGCCCCGCGAAGCCCTCATTCCTCAACGTCTGCATCAGACAATCCACAGGCCCTCGGAAACGCGATATCTCAGTCGTTTGCAGCCTCACTTTAATAGTGTCGAATGGGTGACCAACTAATTCTGTTAGCAGCGCTTAACAATCCCCAACATCCACATGCCTGAAAGCTTTGCAATGCCGCTGAAGACACCAGCGACAAAGCCGCGATAGTGCTTGGGCGACTTTTGCGCCTCATCTGAAGTCGCTATCAGCGCCGTAGCCGGCGGCTTCGTATCGGTCGTTCTCAGGGCCGTGGTAGCCATTGTCGCGTCGCAGTCTCAGACAATCTCGGAATCATGCCTTCAGAGCGAAACTCAACACACTACAACAACAAGCGCAACAGGTCCTCCATTATTTTCTGCAACGTTGGCAGCCTGCAGTCGGAAACGTACAAGCGTCCGCGATGCAACATGTGGTGACGATCTCGACAGGGACCCGAGATCGGCTGGACGGTCGGACCGTTTTTTCTCGCGCTGCGCGGGCGATTTCGAATCCAGGGTCCAGAGCCTATCCAGATTGGTACGATCGTTAATACTTTGGATTAGCGGCTGTTTGCGCGACCCCTCCAAACAGAGCCGCAGTAATAGTCATAGAACGGATACGATGGCGCGATTACTTACTGCTGACCTGAGATATATTTTACTAACCATATTCACCCCGCGCCAGCCTCATTGACGTCAAGTAAACAATCAACATGACTGACAACCTCGCTACAGTGCCGGCGGACATCAAGTCGAAGAAGGGTATGTTTGATAGACAGAGTCTGACCGTGAAACTGACATGCGCAGTATGGACGACTCTCATCACAAATACGGCATACCTCACCGGCCTCCTCACCCTCGACCATAGCCTGAAGAAGCACGGTTCCAAATACCCGCTCGTCGCACTCTACACCGACACCTTCCCCGCCCAAGGCCACAAAGCCCTCGACGACCGCGGCATCCCCAAACAACACGTCAAGTACCTGCTGCCCAAGGTCAAAAAGGACTTTACAAACGATCCCCGCTTCTACGATTGCTGGAGCAAGTTGACGCCGTTCTCGCTCGAGGAGTATGACAGAGTGGTTCAGCTCGACAGCGACATGGTCGTGTTGAAGAACATGGATGAGCTCATGGAGTTGGAGCTGGATGCACCAAGTGCAGGAGGCAAGGGCGATAGGGTGTTCGCGGCAAGCCACGCGTGCGTGTGCAATCCGCTCAAGAAGCCGCATTACCCCAAGGACTGGTGTGCACTACAGGCCCCGGGCAACTCTGCGCATGCTCAGCTAATATTGCATAGGATACCAGAGAACTGCGCATTCACTTCCCAGCACTTTGACCCTGCCACCGCGCAAAAGACTGGCGCTCCGTCCACTGCTGGCCTTCGCATGCCCAATGGCGGCCTCCAGGTCGTGAACCCCTCCATGGCTACCTACAATCTCATCCTGGAACAGCTCTCCAACGAGACGTCCATGTCGTACGATTTCGCCGATCAATCCCTACTCGGCGATCTGTTCAACGGGCGCTGGGTCGCTCTACCCTACACTTATAACGCGCTAAAGACTATGCGGACAAAGGGCGTACACGACGCGATATGGAGGGACGACGAGGTCAAGAACGTACACTACATTCTGAGCCCGAAACCCTGGGACGAAGCACCTGGAAAGTGCAGTCTGGAAATCCATGAGTGGTGGTGGACGGTCGACAACGAAAGGCGCGAGATGGAGAAGAGCAAGGGGATTAATGATGGTTTCTAGACACGTCATGGCGTTGATGAGTGAAAAGCAATATAGAGTAGTACATGGGCGTGTGAGGCTTTTGAATACCCTAAGTAGTGGTATTTTAAGATTTGAATGACAATTCATCAATCATTCCTCATTTCGCATCATCTATCTGTTGAATCGTCACATTCATAGCTTGCCCTTGTCCTCAATCTCGCAAAACGCCTTGAATGTGACCAGACCCTCTGCACCCTCTTCATCATCAGCATCAACGTCGCTCTTGATGATGACCTCCGCAGTGGCGCCGACAAAGTAGACGAAACCCTCCTGCAGCTCCTCCTCCTTGGGTCCGACACTAATCGTGCCCTTGCCCTTTGTGCAGAGAATGATGCTGGGTCCGTCGATGGGGTCAAATGTCGCCTTGGAGCCGGTCCTGTTCAGCGCTGTTCGCACAACGGCAAACTCGGGAATCGGGGGATTGTACAACATGTTGCTCGAGTTCGAGCTGTATGCCGGCGCGTTCAACCTCACGTGCGAGTAGTCCTTTGGCGCCATCTTCTGCTCACTGATTGGCGCGTAGCTGTACGTCAGCATCTTGGTCAGGTTGTCGACATCCTTGAACTTGGGCGTGAAACCTGCGCGCACCACGTTGTCAGAGCTAGCCATGCATTCGATAATGTCGCCGGAGAGGTATGCGTGAATGTCGTCGGCCTTGAGGAACATGGCTTCGCCGATATCGAGCTTGACGTAGTTGAGGAAGAACTGAACAAACAGGCCAATGTCGCCAGGGAATTGGGAGTCCAGACGGACGACGAGATCGGAGAGCTCCTTGCCTGTGTTCGAAGGAGGACCACCGTCGGCAAACTTGTCGCCCTCCGACTTTGCAGCCTCGACGAGTTCCTTGCTTGCAGAGGCCAGCGCATCCTTGTCGGTGTTCATGAGCTTTGTGAACGCAGACTGGAGAGCCTTCTTGTTCGCCTGCATGTCCTCCTCGTTGTCTGATGTCTCCTTTCCGCTGATGGTGTCTTCAAACTTCTTCGCTTCTTCCTCGCCGACGAGGCTGCGCAGGGACGGGACAGTCTTGAGGAAATGGGCGATTTCGGCGAGGGGACGGAAACCACAGAGGCCGTCAAAGGGGGTGACCGCGATGGTCATCTCAGGCTTGTGGTTGTCATCTATTCAAAAATTAGTATCCTGGTGCTGAAATGTCAAACCAACCAACCTGGGTAGTTCTTTGGGTCGCTCGCATGCAGCTGCTCGGCAAGCTTCTTGTTTGGATGCGCCTGGATGCTCAATGCCTTGTTGATTGAGAGGACCTTGAACAGGAACGGCAGTTTGTTTGCATATCGCTCGGCAATTTCGGTCGAGAGAAGCGCCTGGTTCTCTTCAATCAGGTCCATGAGGGTTCGCTTGGTCTCCAGGTCCTTGGAGGGAAGCGAGGGATGGGTGCCCATCCATAGCTGCAAACATGAGCGACGCGTCGAGCAATTGATGAATTACCCACCTCAGCGTATGGCTTCTCCTCTTCAATCGAAAAATCCGAGGCCGTCGCGGCGTGGAATTTGGCGGCGGCGGAGTCTTTGCCGACTTTGCCTGGGATCATTCAGCATACCGCTGACCGAGTTATGACGTGGGCTGCGCACCCCAGTCGTAGCTGTTTACGCCTACGCAATGTCAATTGGAGTCGACATCAACATGTCCAATTAGCCTACCGCATTCTAATCTGATGAGAGGGTTCCGCATCTTGGCTGCTTTCCGTGAATGTAGATGTTGTGGTAAAGAAGCGTGGATTGGCAAGGAGCTTTGGCGGGGCCCACTCGGTTGGCGTCCCGCATAATCGTCACGATGCTGTTGGATTAAGCTCATGGAGACCTACCCCTCTTCCGTTGCTAGCGCGACTACTCCCCTGCATCTAGTCGACTACGATTAACCTCGTCTGCATTTCCCGGTCCTGGCAACCTTCTTCCACAAATCTACACCGCTCCCACATGAGCTGCCTGCACCGCGTCCGGTAACACAGAAAGCGCCGGGGAGCTGACGGGAGATCGCTTCCGCCAACATGGCTGCTCGAAGCAGGCCCCGCGGGCAATTGAAGGAGGAATTCGATGAGGAAAGGGTCATCTGGAACTCGATAAAGTCCGATGGACGGCGAGTGGATCAACTCATGGTATGAACATCTCAACTAAGCCCTTGGCACCTTTGTATCTTATTAAGCTATCGCTTTCATCCCTATTCACCATGAGCGACATACCACGCGAGCTGCGCGATAGTGCTGGGTTCGTGGGCCACAATCGACTTGAACCCGGCACAAGGGTCGCGGCAAGGAGCCGGAAGAAGAGACGCGCCTTTGGGCCGACATCAAATCGGATGGCAAACGCGGCGACGCGCTCATTGTGGGACAAAGTCCACGCATGCGTAGTAACACATCATGCATCACCACCTACTAACGAAACACAGAAAGAATCAGATGGCATCCAGGAAAAAATCCTTGCTCTTCAGGCCGAACAAGGCGCCCGCATAGGTGAGTTCAGGTCAGCTGACGGCGAGATGAAACTAACATTTCTAGAACGCGGAGAAGAACGCTCAGCTCGCATCGATGACGAGATGGAAGAGCTTTACCGCGACAACATTCGCAAGCTCGATGAGGCGCACGCTCTTCTTCATCCCGTCGAAGGCGGCAATGACGTCCACACACAACTGACCCTTCTCGCCGCTCTCCGCAACTCCGAAGAGGCGCAGCCATCGGCTTCACGAGCGACCAGCGTCGGGCACGGAAAGTCTGGACGCGACCGCCAGGGCAAGCGAAAGCTGACTGATAGTATCGACGACCGCGACAGCTTGACGGCGGACAGCCCCGGAGGACCCAGCCCCAAAGTCGTCATCAGTAGCCAGAAAGACAGATTGGTTGCCAAGTCTGGCAGTAGTAGGGCAGGATCAGTCCCTGTTGCGAGAGAGGGCAGCGTGAAGATGGAGGAAGACAAGGACGATTCGGGTAAGGGTAAGATGGCTCTTCCTTCTTCCAAGCCCAAGCCCAAGATCAAATACAAGACCAAGCGATGACGTGTACCTTCGCTCTCGGCGTTCTTCTTAGACGACAGATGATACCCGCTTTGGCATCTTTCCTTATGGCTTGTTCGAGGTTTGTAGTCGGATAGGCAAGCTCAAAATTTCACCTCATCTCATCTCATACGTTTCTGTGTGCTCATGCCACGATGTACCTCTATACAGCGCCCACTTTATAGTTGCATGATGAAGCAGCGGCTGACACCTTACAGAAGTCCGACCCCGTCTGACGCCCCAGACCGAGGTGCTCTACCGCAACAATGCCAAAAACCGGTCCTCTTCGTCTTCCATGTCATTCGAGGGCGAGGGTATTCTTTGCCGCGTGACGTCTGTAATCGGCGAAGGCAAGCAGCGCCGCTACGAGATTATAGATGCTGACCCGGATCCCCCGACGCCATCTGCACCATACCGCGCTTCCGTCAACCATCTGATACCCATTCCACCGCAATCTTCCAACGCGACGCTGCCTGATCTCAACAAAGGGAAGAATGTGCTGGCCCTTTACCCTGGGACCACTACCTTTTACAAAGCCGAGGTTGTTGCCGTTTGGAGGCAGGTCGACGGCAAAGTAAAGAAAGAAGACGGCGGAAAGGAAGGAGATACCGTTGAGAATTTAGTCAGGCTCAGGTTCGAAGGAGAGGATGAAGCAGATCGTGAGATGAGCGTTGAGAGGCGATACGTGTTGCCGGATCGGTGAGGGACTGGTGGAAGCATTGTAATTGGATAATACTCACGTTGGGTACCGTGTAAAGTAGATGCAGGCTACGCATTTTGATGCTTGGCTAATGCTCAATATTGTTATTCTTACCCATCCACTCAAGGCCAAGCCACTAGCGTGTATCTGTGCAAGGCCCACGTAGACCCTGTTCGTGGCCAACGCGACCTCGGGAGACTCCAACACTCCGCAACACGAATGTTCGCTTTGACCCCGCCAAACACCCCGCATACATTCCAGGCTTGACTGTAGCGACGCTCCGCTCATCACCTCTAATTAAGCGCTCGTTCAGGCGCTATCCCTCAATCCAATCAGACACGCGACTATCTTCAAGCCCGCCGACGCCATCGGCCCACGCCGCACGCCAACTCCACCGATATCCGCACCTATCTAATCCCCACTACACGTGCACCCCCGACTTCGCTATGAACAATTTCTCCTTCCTCGAATCCGCGCAACAACAGGCCCAGCAACAGCAACAGCACAACCAATCGCGCCCACCACCGTCGCCCTCACATTCGCAAGCCGGCAGCATCGCAGCATCACAGGTCAACGGCGGCGGCCAGAACGGCGTCCCAATGGTCAATGGACTACCGAGCGGAGGCCAGCAGACGGACATGAATCATCTGTGGGCCGTAGTGCAGCAGTTGAGCCAGCTGCTGGAGGAGAACAAGGCGCAGACGAGGGGCATCGTAGAGGGGGTCGCTGCCATACAAGGGAGAGCTGCCTCGGAGGAAGGAGGGGAGGTCGGCGCCGCTGCGGGTCCGGGAGGTCGGGCGCCCATGAGAGAGCTTAATGGAGAGATTAACGGTATGTCAATTGCGGTCTGTCGAGACAACACTAACACTTCACAGCAGCAACCCAGGCGCATCTCCAAAACCAGCTTACATCAGCACAATCGACCATTGCTTCTCTCACTGCGACGAATACATCGCTTTCCGCCCTCCTTACAGACTACGAATCTGCTTTGACTCTTCTCCTCGACAAGCTGCGCCCGTACGCTTACTCGCAAACGTCAGCCATCCTCGCGCTTCACAAGCACTACCAGACTCTCCTCGACCAGGAACGATCTACATCTATGGGGTTGAGACTAGAACACGCAGAATGGCAGGCTGGATTAAGTCGCGTGGCAGACAACGCGAGGAATGCTTTGCGGATGCAGGGAGAGGTTGAGGAAAGCCTGCGCGGCAAATGTAAAGAACTTGGAGAGGAGAACCGCGTGCTGAGACGCATGGTTGGCTGGGAGGAGAGGGAAACAAGCGACGATGAGGGCGAAGACAAGACTTAACGGATATGCAATGTCGCGACGAGGTTTATTTGCATAGCGATGGCGTTCGGGTAGGATATCATGACTACGGTCTTGCTTTGTTTGCGAAAGGTAGGCTAATTTTCGCGTAAAACACTTGAATCGACACGCAATTCTACCTGACACATCAAGCTGGACATTCCTCCGTATTCTTGCTAGTGCTTAGCCAAGTGTAGTTGATCGCTTAGTGTGGAAAAGGCATGTCGCTCCGATGCGGATGAGAGCTTATCCACCGCGTCAGCTCATTACGGTCCACCAACGGAGAATATTGCTAGAAACACCTTCGCGTTGAACGCTGAAGGTCTCGCCTCGACTGGATACAACACGTCTGGAAATTACGGCATCCTGGATCACCTCGAAGTTCTGAAGTGGGTCCAGAAGAATATCGCCAACTTCGGAGACGATGCAACCAAGGTCACTGTCGCCGGCCAGTCATTCGGTTCTTCGCAAGCCTACCATGCTGTCAACGGCCCTTTATTCAAGGGCTACTTCCGTGGTGCCATTTCGCAAAGTGGAATTCGCTATCAGTACGACACTCTTCTGGCCGGGCTTGCCACACCCTACGTCAACATATCGACTGCTCTTACTTTTGGTTCTGAGTATGTGTCTTCGCATAATGTTTCTACTATCGCCGAGATGCGCAATATTTCCACGGCACAACTCTTCACTGGGTCGTCTGATCGAGTCAGGAACGAAAGTATCTGGTGAGTGACTGCCCTTTCCGCCGGCTACCCACTCAAGTTTAAGCCCGCGCTCGACGACTACGTCATCCCCTCGACCTACATCGCGGAACTGCTGTGCGGACCAGCCAACGACGTGCCTCTCATCACCGGAACTACGCGCGACGAGAGTGGTGCCAGCACTACGACTAACTACACCGTCGCTGAGTACGAGTACTACACTTCTCTCAAGTACGGCAATTTGTCCTCTGCCTACCAGCAGCTGTACCCTGCAGGCAACAAAAGCACTTCGGCATCCACCTCCTGGAGCAATGTTGCCCGCGACACCTCTCTCGTATCGTCATGGGCATTCGGTACCGAGTGGGTGAAGTCAGCACAGAGCCCATTCTACACATACTACTGGGATCACGCCCCGCCTAGCCAGGATTCTGGTGCCTCTCACCAATCTGAAATCATGTACGCGCTGAACTCTTTGTACGCAAACGCGGACACGTATCCGTATACCGACTAAGACTACTATCTTAGAGAGGTCATGTCGAACTATTGGGCCAAATTTGTTAAGACGCTCGATCCGAATGATGGGGGGCTGTTCCGGCGCAATGGGAGCGTAATGACGGTGTCAACGAGACTGTGATGCGTCTAGGTGAGGTATTTGGGCCGACGAAGATTGCGGAGTCGGAGCAGGTGGATTTGATCATAGCGTGTTTTGCGCAGCAGAGTCCGTATTAGATGTTCTAAGGGCCAGACGGGGATGCGTAGGGAAATATGTATGGTGGGGGCGGAACCAGACGTTGGAATGATGAGAGAAGGCAGACGATTGTCGCCAATTGGGCTGGCATACCTACGAGAAGAAAAGATCGAGTATATTGCGGATCGAACAACTGTAGCAAATGATATCATAGCGAATCGGCTTTTACAATTACAGAGCTACGTCAGCGGTCACCTGTAATCCCTTACTCATCACGGCTTCGCCACTAATCTCAGTCCTCGCATCTCGCCGATCATGTTGAAGAATTTAAAGTGGCCGTGCTGACGTGCAGCTGTCCGGGCTGTTCTTTCAATCCAGGCCTGCATCGAGGAGAGACGCGCTTTACATGATTGTGGATAGTGTGTATGGCCGCGAAGTGCCTTGTACCCACTACTTTGTGGATGTGAGCATGAAGTGGTTGAACGCCTTTGCCGTCCTGTGGGGCGATCCCGCAGGGATCTAGCTTGTCAAGGTTAGCTCGCGGAAAGGACCCATACCTAGGTACCGACCTCGGAAAACAACCACATTCAACAGCTACGCCAGGTCGCCGTCCTAAGTTTGGGAGTGGAGTTCATCGGAGCGGGGCGAGATGGAGCGGAGCAGCAGGACGCCTTGCATTGCATATCCACAGCTTGAGGCGGTGCAGCCAATCCTCCCAAGCTCACCCGAGGTCAAGCTTTCCAAGCTTCTGTCAGGTACCTACCTGGCGCAGTCGTCCAGAGCACCTCATGGACATTGAAGCAGAGTGTTATTCAAGGGCCTAGCATGAATTCATGACGCAGCTAATTTGACAAGAAACCCCAGTAATCACACTCTCGCAAGATCGACGAAACAAGGCCTCCCACTATAATCAGTCCATTTTTTCTACACCGGACTGACTTTGTAAGATGGCTCAGGTACCCAGAGTTTCTGCACATCATTATGGCCTTGCAAGCTAGTCTATAGCCAACTTACGTCGATTGCTCAAGAAGGCTTGGAAGAGCTTCATGTGTAGTGTGGATGAGAATTCCACCATGGCACGCCTGTGATTGACTAATCCGGCCAGGACACCGAGGTGCGGGCTAAAACGAATCTGGCCAAGGCCTCGACGCCAATATGTGGGCGTATTCGCGCTCAACTACCGTTTCCAGCAGCTTTGCTACGTAGCTTGAGACGCGTAGAGGTATCGTGGGCCTTTTCTGGGGACCATGCCATCATGGATCTCTCTGGATGCCTGATACAGTTCGATAGCTCATGATGCTAGTGGTATATTGTCCGCCTTATCCTAAAGCTGTAGATATAAAAAGGCGCTTCTTCGTGGACATGTCGAGTTGCACCTTCACACATCAGTTCCCTCAATCCCTTCCACAAAGTCTCGAACCTCATCTCCAATCTTCTCGTCAAACAGAACCATCAACATGCACTTCACCAGCATTTTTGGGTGGGCCATGCTCTTCACTGGCACTGCCCTCGCCGCCCCGGCTGATATGTCAGCCAGTAAGCAACACAAAGCCCTGGTATATGAATGGCCGACTGATTGATAGCTATAGACATGGCTGGACTCCAAAAGAGAAACGGTCATATCAATGTAGAAACATACAGCGGAGGCAACTGTGGTGGCACCAACCAAGGAACGACTCACGTCGGAACGGGTGGCAAGTGTGTCAACTCCTCCAACGCCGGCTCAATCCACATCGGAGGCGCTTCGGCCAAAAACCCGGATGGCTGCCGCAGGGTTCATGCTCAATGGTACCTTGGTACAGGTAAGCCCATCCGTCGTCGCCTTTCAGTTGGTGATATTAATTTCACATAGGCTGCGGTGGCACACCAGGCATCCAGGCAACATACGATGCCCAATGGTGCCAGTCTCTTGCGCCGAACCAGAACTCTGCGCGCATGACATGCGTTGGCTAGATTTGCCAATTGAATGCGTAGGAGAAGGGGAGATTGAATGATCGAAGCCTGATCGTAGAAGTTGGAGGCAAGAATGGTGGGAGCAGATTTTGCTAGATCTTTGGAATGCCTAGATAGACGCTCATTCATGATTCAATTTGGCTTGCGAGTTTCTGGTATGCATTCATCTTTTCTGTCTTTGGTGACGTTCATTGAATGCTAGAAAGAAGGAGCGACTCTCCTATGCGCTGTAGATGTTGCTTACGTCGGTCCTTCCAATTCGGCGGATTTGCGGGCAGGCGAAACCGACTAGCGTGTGTAAGCGGCTTCTTCGGGATCTTCGGGGTTTCGGCGTCTTCTTCGCCTCACCCTCACAACTCCTCACTCTTCTGCCAACTCCCAACACACTGGCGACTCATGCCTTCATCGACATTGACTCCAACTGCACATGTTCGACCAGCTCCGCTTGCTTGCCTGGAGTGCCGTCGCTCTCATGTCAAATGCGATGGAGTCACACCCACTTGCGGTCGCTGCGAGGCCCGTAGTCGTGCTTGCACCTACAAGCGCTCTGGACGTGGTCGCCGACGAGGCGTGACGCGATCAGACTCGCCTGCTGATGCGCAACCACCGGCGGCAGAAGCAACAGCGATGCCTTATCCTTCACCCACAGCGTCGCACCTTTTCACGTTTGGTGATGCCCCGACGCTCGCTGAGGCTCCTTCGCGCCTTTCGCAGGCGCCCCTCGCTGACGACACATCGGATCCGCTGCCGCTGCATCCTGTAACGCTTACAGCCTGGTCCGATGACGAGCAGCTGGTGAACCTGTATTATCTGAATTTTCACTCGAGTCATCCGGTACTACTTCCAAGACACATGTACTGGGAACACAGATACCCTCGTTGTCTAAAGGCCGTCGTTCAGTATGTCGGTGGTTTCTTTTCTCCAGCAGCCTCGCGAGATGATCTGCGAAAATGCGCTGCTCGAGAGTTGGCCGACCCCGGCCAGGCTACACCCGGACTCATACAAGCACGTCTTTTATACGCAATCGCTCTATTCGCTCAAAATGCCGCACTTGACGGCCAAAACATGCTCGACTCCGCGATCCAGGGTGCGCTGGCACTTGGCATGCATCAGCGTGATTTCGCCGCAAGACATGCCGACGGCTCAACAATTCTAGAAGAGAGCATGCGAAGGACATGGTGGGAGCTTTACGTTGCAGATGGCTGCATCGCCGCGTTGCAGCGAAAGTCGACCTTCAAGGCCAACACGGTGGATGCGGACGTGCTCCTACCCTGCGAGGACTTCATCTACGAAGGTGGTATGTGCTTCATTCCGCCGACACTTGCTGAATATCACGACAACGTCTTCGCGGAGCAGGAAAAGGTCTTCTCCTCCTACTGCTATCGCATTGAAGCCGTGCGTCTTCTTGGGCGCGTTTTAACCATCACCGGCACACATGGGGTACACAGAGATCTCGTGCAAGCAGTTGACAATTCGCTTGCTGCCTTTTTGCATCATCTGCCTCGGACCAAGACTGAGGCTGAGATTTCCAACACTTTCGGTGAGCTGGATGAACTCATGTTCCAGGCACATACCATCATCCAGTGGGCGACCATCCTCCTACACTATCCCAGAGGTGATCTGATAACACCAGACGCTCTGGCCCAAACCGTTCCCGGAGCGAATTGCACCAAGTTGCTGTGCCCTTGCAATCGGCAACACGTTCACTCCGTCAAGGCTGTCGAGGCGTCCAGGACCATTGCAATGCTAGCCGCTCTGCAATCACCCGCCCAGAAGCATAGCCCCTTATTTGTGTATCCGATCGCTCTGGCTACTGTCGTGCAAATTTCCATTGGTGCGATACACGCCAGAAATCTCAGTCCTTGTTTGGAACAGCATTCCGACCGTGTTAAGCTGCTCCTCGGTGTGTGCAAGACACTGGGTCGGCATTGGTCATCCGCCGAAAGCATGCTGCGCACGCTAAAGAAAGTGGCAGGCGCGGTATTCCGAAGTTCTCATCTCGCGCCTTCGAGTACACCGCACCAGGACTGTCCAACGGGCGACAGCGCACTCTCACTTGGAAGCATACCCATCGAAAGAAACCCTTTTGATGATCTTGATCTCAATGATTTGTATGGCCTCATGGGTCTAGACAGCGAACCGATGCGCATGTAGCTGGAGTGTTCAACAAAACGTATGCCATAATATGAACGCGCCTTCATATACTACAAACATCGCTCATATACGAAGTTGAATCTCGACTACCACTCCCCACATTGCAACCTGATTGGTAGACCCATCAAACGCTCGCCACCCACCGTGGGTCGAGGTAGTCTTCCTGCCCGGATGTTGATCTGCAAAGAAGGATCCAGTAATTTTGGCGCAGCCAATCTCGCATCACGCTTCTGTCGCAAGGCGAGAAATTCTGCTTCTTCAACTCCTGTCGAAAGATGCTTATTCCTTTCTCGATGTTCGCCTACCGTCATCCAAGGTACGGCTTCGCACCGCTCCGGGCAGGCTGGATAATCATGGCCCGTCCAAATCTTCATTCCTTCCGGTAGTTTGAGTAACCTTTGTGCCGATTCATATAAATTCTTCGCACTGCCGCCGGGGAAATCGCACCGTGCCGTGCCTATGTCAGCATGGAAGATGGAGTCGCCGCAGAAGACGTTCCCTTGTTCAAATCAGCATTATGTAATTTGCTGATTTGCAGGGGCACCTACCGGCGATTTGATAGCCTATATGGTCGGGTGTGTGTCCTGGTAGATGCATGACGTTTACCGTCATTTGTCCGAGCTCGAACGACTCATAGTCTTCGAAGAGGTGATCAAACACGTCTTCGTATTCATCGGCAGGTATGCCGTATCTTGCAGCAAACCGTTCTTGAACTTGGCGAATGCGCTTCCCGATGCAGATAGGCGGCCTGGAGCCTTGCTGTTGTAGAAGTCGGTGTTGAAGGTAAGAAGCCGCTGTTAGATGATCGGCGTGTGTGTGTGTTTCCAGGATCTTTTCGACGTGATATCCGTGCCGCGCTATCGTTGCCAGTATGTTATCGGCGGTTGATGTGCTTATGGTCCTTGAGTCTGCGGCGTAATCCAACACGGCATCGATGATGATAGCTTTCTTTGTGTAAGGGTCTGCAACCACGTATTGCCATGTTCCCGTATTTTCTTCGAACAAGCTGTGGATCGTGGGTTCTTGAGTCATAGCAGCTGGACCGTGGTGTGATGCTTGAATTTCACCTCTTGATGAAGTTTGGGAAGGCCGCTCGACGGAAGCAGACGCCATACACCTATTTTGGCCCTTGAATACTTTAGGCCGCTTCCAACTGAACGCGCGATCTTTTGGTGAATAAGCCGCAGTCGCTCTCCGATGCGGTAAGTGATGATGGGATCTCGCGGCCTGGATCGAAAGTGCGGGCCGTGGAGGAAGGGAAGGCCAGGTTAGTCGTAAATTCTTCGAAATCTGCAGAGTCTTCATTTGTGGGTTATATTTTGAACGTTGGTTTCCAGAAGTATGGAGATGACAGCACCTTCGTTGCATTTCTCATATACCTGGGTCTCCGATGCAGGGATCGGTGTTTACCCACAAAACAAGACGCCGACGATCCATGCAAATCGCCGAACCTGGGGTGCTCCTGCTCAACTTGCTCACTTATGGCACTCTTTCTGCATTAAATGACTGAACCGCATCTTGACCACGGAATTTCACACCGTTCTTTGTTTGGCCCAGCAACTTTGTTCTACTTCTACCCGGAGCTGGCCCACACTTCCCTTGCACTGGCATTACGGAAACAGAAACCGTGAACGTCAACAAAATGTACACCTCGTGTGCACGCACAAGTGCCGTCTCTCGTGGGGCGCGGGCCGTCGCGCGAGGACTTGCGACAGTCCAGCCTATAACAACAACAGCTAGGAATCATAAGGTCGTGGTCGTTGGGAATGGCTCCGCCGGTGTCGCGCTCAGCCATCAGCTCTTGCGGAAAGGCACCTTCGCCCAGGACGACATTGCTGTCATCGACCCCGCAGAATGGCATCATTACCAACCCGGGTGGACGCTCGTTGGAGGCGGCTTGAAATCCAAGAAGGAATTACGGACGCCAGTCGATCAACTTGTGAATAGCAAGCTGAAGTTCTACAACAAGCAGGTCGCGAAATTTCATCCAGACGAGAATAGTCTGTCGCTGAGTGATGGAGATATAATTCATTACGACCAGCTTGTGGTGGCTCCAGGCATCAAGGTCGACTACAGCAGTGTCAAGGGCCTTCCTGAAGCGATGGCCGACCTAGACAGCCTCGTATCATCAATCTACAGCTACGACTATTGTGACAAAGCTTTCCGGAACATACAGCGCCTCAAAAAAGGCTCCGCCATATTCACTCAGCCATCCGGGATAATAAAGTGCGCCGGGGCACCTCAAAAGATCATGTGGCTGGCGATGGACCATTGGAGACGCGCGGGCTTGTACAAAGACGAGACTGGATCATCAGCGATCGACGTGACCTTCGCCACGGGTCTGCCAACCATGTTCGGGGTCCCAAAGTATAATGCGAAGCTTGACGAACTGCGCAAAGAGCGAGGTGTCGAGGGGCTATTTGAGCATAACCTCGTATTGATTGACGGAAACACTGCGACATTTGCTCGGCCTGGGAGCGAAGAGCCTGTTCACCGACACTTTGACTTTCTGCACGTCGCACCAAGAAACGTCCCACACGCTTTCGTCAGGGAAAGCTCGCTAAGCAACGAAGCGGGATTTGTTGACGTCGATCAGCATTCGCTTCGCCATAAGAAGTGGAAGAATGTGTGGTCGATTGGTGACGCGTCGAGTCTGCCCACATCGAAGACGGTGGCGGCGATAACGTCTCAAGCCCCTGTCCTCACCGCGAATATACTGCGTAATCTTGAGGGAAAGGAGCCGCTGGGCGATTATGACGGTTATACATCATGTCCGCTGTTGACTGGCGAGAAGAAAGTCCTCTTAGCAGAGTTCAAGTACGGTGGAGTACCAAAAGAAACGTTCAATCAGTGGTTTGGCATTGACCAGGCTGTTCCACGACGCGCATTTTTCCATTTGAAGAAGGATTTCTTTCCGTGGGTGTATGATCGTTTTCATGTGAAAGGTCAATGGGGCGGGCCCAGGGGTTGGATCAGGTAGTTTTGATTCGTTTCTAGACTGTCAGGACTTTCGATGCAGTGAAGAATGTATCCTTTTCGTCTTGTGCTCGAGCCTTGTAGAACTCTTCCCAATGTTCTCACCACTGTGATCGCATTGTACCGCCTCTAGCCGCACCAGAATGTGGGAGTCGCGCGCCATGTCACTTCCTCCAACGGGTCCGGGCCACGTATTCCCCTCCCGAAGCGCCTGTACAACAAGAACAGTGCGCAAATCACCCAGCAGAACTCCATCGGGCATCTCGGTGTTTCTAAGACAGCTTCAGCAAAAAGCGAATTTATAGAGTAATCAATACGAAGATCAGCGCCAGAATCCGCGGCACTACCAAGGCATGGCACACAACGCACGTGACGCGGAAAGCTTGACTAAGACGACATGGGGGGCTCATTAACAGAATGTCAACCTCGTATTTTCAACAGGTAGGATGAGAATCCTGGTTCAGATCTTACTCAGTCAGCATGCACGTTGCAAAGAAAAGATGCAGTCGGGCAGCAGGGACACTTTCATGTCATAAGGCGTAGCATAACTTGCGGACAACGTTCTTAGTAAGCTCCTCGGGAAAGCTTCACCGTACCAAGTATTAGGTGTACAGTAATAGTCGTGCTGCCGGACCACATCTATTTTTGTCAACGAGCAGGGGGCCGCAGGATAAGATTCCCACCCCGGCCCGGAACTACACAGAGTACTTCCGATCCGCGATGCCAAATCTCGAGTGACCTGCTGCGCCTTGAGGTTGTACAATTCACGCAAGACGAAAGGGGGTTTTGTGAGAACAAACAAACGACTTGGTAGATTTACTGTCTAAGCAAACTCGCTATTTGACTTCCCGTCCCAGCGGGTCGCTCTCCGAAGTCTCACTTTAACAATTCCCGCGAGCGTTCCTATAAAGGCGGCGGCGAGGCTTGCGAGTGCCCATGGGTGTTCTACAAACCATAATACTACCGCGACGTCGCCGCCGTGCCATGTGCCACCGGGCTTGTGTCCGAAGAAGGTGAATTCCTCAGAGTAGAAGATTCGTGGGAGGACGGCGAAGCAATTCGAGTCTGTTTCGATTGCCAAATTAGCGATTGAATCTACAAGATCTTTTTTACTGCGTTGACTTACCAATGTGCTTAGCTCGCCGACGCTGGAAGCATTGCTCGTCCTCACACCGCTCGTACCACTCTTGCAATATTGTGGTCGTGAACTGCGGTCCCGTTGTCCAGAAGATAGTGAGATAGGGGAAGAGCAGATTCCAGTTGTGTGTCATGAGCCCCTCCGTCATTTTCTTAACAATCGGATGCTTCGCCACTGACGCCATGAGATCGTTGTTGACACCCAATGGCGATGCCTCTGGGAACCAAGCCGGGAACTCCAACAAGGGGTCGAGCGAGCGCCGACAAGCGACGTCTAGATCCATGTAGACGCCACCGTAATGGTACAGTGCAAAGTACTTCAGCGCGTCGACCTTTTGGATAGGGTATTGGTAGCCGTCGTATGTTGGAAGAAACCAGGGGTATTCGTTTTCGAGCAGTTCGCGTGCGCTCGTCGCGTTCCACATGCGGATCTCGTAGCCCGGGTTGAACTTCTTGCAGAGTTCGGGCGATCCGAAGCCGGTCGAAGGGGTTCCGGCGGGGGTTTCATGCTCGGGGTAGATATTGTTGAACCAGATGTAGTGGATGATGCGCGGGATCTTGGTCTCTGCGATTGGAGCATAGTCTGACTCCTGAGGCTGCTCGCCGCGCAGCATCGACTCATTCAGAGTTTTTGCGTAGTCGCTAGGAAAGTCTTCCCAATCAATCATGATATTCTGGAGGTATGTCTGGAAAGCATATTGGTGATAGATGACGCGTGTCACTTGAAGGATGGTTGCGCATGCGAAGAGTCGTACGAAAAGCTGACGATAGAGCATTTTGCCAACGCACTAAAGCTGTTGGCTGTTGAAAGGAGTGACAAGTAGTTGGTAAAAAGAATGAAAGTCCAACAACGGACGGGTTGCATCGATTGAATGCCCTCCTGGGCCCAGTTATACATTGCTGGTAGCTACTTACCTCCAAGCCCTAACCATGCCGCAATGATACTCACCCGTGACATTGTCGAGCATGTATGCCAGGGTGTCTTCGTCACCTCCTGTAGTTATCCCGGGGATACGAGTTTCAGGAGTAAAACTGTGGGTGACATGCTGGACAGGGCGCATCCAGGATCCATAGTGCGGTGGAGCGATCGCCGTGAGACCACTTGTAGCTGGTGCTGCTGCACAAATTGCGGTCTGTCGATGTTGAAAAGGGCGCAGCCAATGTAACCACCTCGTATGTGGCATGATATTGGGCTAGACGTCCACCCGGGTCTATCTCTAAGCGAGAAATTGACCATTTGACTCTTCCTCATTGCACCCCTAGAGCAACTCCTGAATGTTTCGAGGCTTCGACATGCACTAATAGAGCAGGATGACTGAGTAAGCTCGCGGTTCCTGCCGCTATCGGACCGTTAGAACAATGCGATCGAGTGAGTAGAACCGAGATGTTGTCCTAGATACTAGACCATGCGCCCTATGACCCGGAGTTTGGTGTTGCGACTGGCGAGGCTGAGCTCCAGCTAAGCACTGTCCTCACTCAATGTAGTTGCCAGACCCGGGTGAGATCTGCAGGCAAGCTCCATGCTAGCTTTTTCCAAGCGAATATTCATCTAGTAAGAGCATGAACGACATTTCCTGATCAGGCTAGTCGGGCCGTCTTTGGTAATCTTCCGAGATCCAACTCTCGCGCTTCCTTCTCTGCACTGCAGGATGAATTGAGAGGCTACATTGTGATCGACTTGCACACGCAATCGGTATTTGATCGTTGCTGTCCATGGTAATTGGCTGATACCTGCAATCAAGCGTCTTGTTGAGACTGCGCGTCATGACATTACAACGGTCAGATCAGTCAGCCAACGGGCTGCAGGGTTGACGGCGATGCATGTCCAGGCGCGGGGATCCACACAAGCGCAAAAGAAATCCATTCGTGGACATGAACTGCAGGACGACTGTCGTCAGATACTAAAACGCGGCTCCGCTTGCCCGGGTCAAGGTGTGTTTCGAACTGCTAAGCTGCCTTGCTGCGCCACGCTTGTTTCAGAGTTAGCAAGAACGTGAATGTTCTCGTTCAGTAGCGCGTTGCTCACCGCTTGCTGTATGGATCGTGATACCAAATGACACCAATTGCATGGCTTATCTAACTGCGACTTCGCAATACCGCCTTCAGACTTGGGTCGCAGTAAACCCTGTCGCTTTCGTGCTGACTCAGGGCAGCAATGCGGTGTTACTTCATGCTATCTGCATGCGGCATCCGTCCTAACCATCTGTTTCTCTCCGAGGTTCCGTCCTTCCTCGCAAGGCCCGAAACCGTGAGATAGGCCGTGGCAGTACCGTGATGTGCTGGGTTCAGCCGAATAGCGAGTGCATACAATTCGGCGCAGTATAAAAGGCATGATCTACCTTTATACGCGCCGTCTCACTAAATCGGTGGGCGTTGTCGTACAAACATGAACGATCTAGAGGTTGTACGAAGATCTCAGAGATCAAAAGGCCAAATTGCCCCAACGAGTCCCGCTCATTCCTTCCAAAGCGATGCTTTTCGACAATCATCCTCAGGAACAACATCCGGAATGCAATCTTTGTCTTCTCTCGCGATACGCCGGTCGTGATGCACACTGTCACGGGTGCCCCTATGGTTAGTTCCAGCTGTTCGTGACCGCGTAGTCCTGCACTGTCTATCATCCTAGAGGTATCGCTAAGGTGGTTCAGGCGGGCCGTCGCAGGCGTCGCATCAGACGGGAAATATTTCTAACATCGGACCATCGCCATAGGCGGTATTGGTCGGCCGAGCTGAGGCACGGTGACACAGGATGATGCAGGTCCCTGAACTAGCGTGCGGCTAAGGCAGCACCGGCATTTAGTCAGCCAATGAAAGACGGCACGATGTGTACTCTATTTGTGGCTGTGCAGTTTCTCCGTCGCTCTCCCTGGGATAAGTGAAAAGGAACCAGTGTTGAGCAGACTAATCCCTTGTCTGTGCAGATTCGTCAGCCAGAGTCAGCGTGACTGGAAGGTCCGCTTTTTCGTTCTCGTTTACATTCCATGTCACATCGCAGGTACCCCTAGCAGAAACTCCACACCCCACATATCATCTATAGTTGTGGCTGTCTGCGTTGACCGCTACAGCGTTCATACTGGCTAGTAGCATGGGCTGCCATTTCGTGATGCCCATCTTTTCGTGCTTCAGGTTTGAGCCTGGGTACGAAGAAGTCACTGTCAAGGCCAAGTGCCGTCTGGCGTACCTGTCGAGAAGAATCGGATGCTGTTGGCCGCAAGGGGGAGCTATGGCCTTGCATGCCACGGCCCGGACAACAAGGAAGCTTTGTGGACGAGCCGGCTTGATGGCACCGAGAAGAGGGCCGAAGTAGGTAGCGGTAGGAAAGAGACAGGGGATGCTTCGACCGTTGGATGCCTCGTCAGATCAGGAGAAAACGAGATTTCGCCTGGACTTGAAGCTGATCCGTTCCGATATCAAATACCAGCACTGTCAGCCGATTGTTGAGGAAAGATACATCAAAAGTTGTTGACACCATTGCCCAAGCACGGGTGCACTCCATCAGGTAGAAAGTTGAGGGCCTTGTATGGCATCAGCCTCTGGAAAATCTTGTATGCAGATGTGTGGGCGACTTCCATTCTCTCATAATGCCAAAAATAGACTGGGCTATGACTGCAGTCTCTTAGAATATGAAATTAGCGAAAGCCTTTGTCATGGTGAAGTGGAGAACAGCTTTGATTAGTTGTGGCTGGATGTGTGGGGTATCCTGCTACTAGAACGACCATCATTTGTTTCTTCTCTGACAGGCGGTTCTGACACTATGGAAAGGCGCGGGTGGAAATGGACGTTGCTACCACCACCAAAAACAACTTCTCCTTTCCACTGTTGCGTTGGCCCCTAATCAGCCGTCTACCCCAGGAGGCCCGACTGTCTGAGCCACCTCTCACACATTCCCGGCCACTCACTGACCGGCAAACCAGGCGTGTCCAGCGCGAATCCATGCGGCGCATCAGAAAAAACATGTAGTTCCACGGCCGCGCCTGTCTTTGTGATGCCCTCCACCAGGCGATAAGCGTTCACAACTGGAATGACCGGATCATTCGCAGCATACACCACAAAAGTCGGCGGGACCGAACCTTGTAGCTGGACATCAGGCTGCATGATATCATACAGTTCCTGTTTCTCCGGCGGCGCCAGCGCAGGCTTGTTCGGAACGACCTGCCTTCCCTTTGCGTTTGTGGAGATCGGTGCGTATCCGATAATCGAAAAGTCGAGCGTTGGCATCTTCATGACAGCTTCTGACTTGTTCCAGCTATCCGGGTACTTGGAAAGTAGACAAGCCGCGAGATGCCCTCCAGACGACAAACCGCACAGGCCCATCCCGCTCTTTGCAAACCCCTTCTCCTCAATCATTCGTAAAGCCACTCGGGCATCATCCACAGGCGCTTGGGCACCGCTTTCCTTATTCGGAAACCGATGCAGTAAGACGAATGCGTGGAAACCTAGGCTAGACAGCCATCGCGCTACTTGCACACCTTCTCGCCCTACCTGCAGCTCGACGTATCCGCCGCCACCAAAGATTAATACGCTGCGTCCGTTGGAAGGGGCCGTAGGATTGAAGCCGAATATACAAGGATGTGTTATGGACGTTGCGATCGCTTGATCAATCCCTTTGGAAGTGTCGAGCTCGAAGCTGTCGGGAGCGGGCGAGTCTTTGTAGAGAGACCAACTATGGTCTGCTGCGACAGGGTTCGAAGATGACATATTTCTGGCAGCTGAATAATTGATTGAGAGTGTTCGTGTTTGAATTGAGGGGCTACATGTGAGTGGAAGAAGAAGGTGATGGGCCTCGGGGTGTCAATGAACCGAGATGACCGAGCCGTTGCGGATGAGAACATGTGTTCTGTATTCACGATTGCCTGTAACCCACAGCTCCACCCTGACCTCTGTACACCAAGGTTTTCCGGCAAGTCGATGTGTCGCCAGCAGCTGCCGTCTGCATTTCAGGTGCTTTGCTTATGTAACAGTCGATTGTTGTGGCAG
The DNA here is from genome assembly GCA_004380135.1 of Stemphylium vesicarium. NCBI lineage: Eukaryota > Fungi > Ascomycota > Dothideomycetes > Pleosporales > Pleosporaceae > Stemphylium > Stemphylium vesicarium. The sequence goes on from QXCR01000192.1 coordinate 24,722, forward strand.
GCAATGCGTCTCTGCATTTGTACCAGCCTCACCGGTGGAATCTCAAGGCCTGCCGATTCGATATTAACAAAATAATTTGGTCACCATTCAACCCGAAATGGGAGAATTTTGAGCACGAGGCATTGATGATCGCATCATTGACCTTGGCAGCCAGACGCGTTTGCCGGGGTCAACGCTCGTTATGATCGAGTAGAATGTGCGGGCACGACGGTGTGGCTGCGAGTTGAACCCTGCCATTCTGGCGTTCGCCATGCGGGCTCTTACATATTCAGTTTTGAAGAGGAAAGAGGATAAGTAATTCCATACTAAAGCATGAAGAATGTATACGTTTGACACAATGGCTAGGCGTTGCTGACGATCCTGAGAAGACGCAACTCATCGCCCAGAATATGTCCATGTCGTAATCGTACGTTTGAGAAATGACTACGTACTCGAGTGTCAGACGTTCACACAGCGCTGAGGCGAGTCTTGGCATCCGACGTGTCTCAGGATGGCGTCAGTCGACCACGATAACGTGATGACGTCGTCTGAAAACGCTAGAATCTGACATGTGAAGGAAAGCCGGCAGCCAAGCAAATTCAAGCCGACTCTCCGCCCTCGACTTCCCGATGAAACAGCAAAAATTCATCTTCCCTCTGTCCGGGCCAGTGAGCGCGTTTCGTAGATGTCAAAAGAGTCATTCTCGACCCGCACTGGTCACCAAAAAGACTGGTCAAGATCGAAAAAAGGCTTCTAGCTGGCTTCTTAGAATGCACCACGGCGAGCCTCAACATCGGCCCTGAAAATCTCAGCCGCGCTAGCGGCTAACAGTGGGGCTGCACGCGTTATCATCACTCCACTTAGCGGCGTGAGGCGAGCGTGGCGCATCATCTTGATGTCGTTCGACGCAAATTCTCGAAATACGCGGGACAAGTCGGGATGGTTTTGCACACGATTTTTGCTCGCCAAGGGCATGTTTCGCTATGCTTGTCTAAGGGTGATGTGGGAGACCGGAGGCGTTGAAGCTTGTATAAGAAGACCAGAACGGTTCTGCAGACTTGAGCATCACAGCAATCCATTCCACAATCACTCCAATTCTACGACTTTGACAGCCTATCCCATACGTCATATCGCTCCATAAGCACATCTTCCAATCACCAACATGCCTTCCTTCAAAGGTACGCTTTCCGCCTTCTGTGCACCCCGCATTCGTGCTCCATACTAATCAGGCATACAGACTCCGTTTCTTCAACCCCAGCCGCTGCGTCGGGCGTCCCAACTCCAGCCTCGACCACCGCATCCACTTCTACCCGCGAAACTCTCCACGCTGCTTCAGCCGCGCTAGGCCTTACATCACAAGGGCTGGATCTTTGCCCTCACTGCTTCCGCGAGATGTCGCACTGCAATGAGAGGTTCGAGTTCGCTTAGTTGCGTCACGACTTCGATAAGCACGACAGACATCTACGATACACGGCGTTGTACTGCATCAGGACCCAAGAGCTCGCAGTGATATGCGAATGCTCGCTGGGGCTACGAATTTCCTTTGGTCCTTTGGCATGGCACGGGTTATTGGCTGGGCAGCATAGGTGGCGTTAGCATGGCATACCCCACTTTAGGAGTCGGAACTCGCATTTGGAGGACACATATTGCATCGCATCTCTATCAATTCTACATTTCTCCAGATATTCGATTCTTCTTACTTTGCCATTGCGTGTAGTTGATGACTGTTAGTACTGGTAGACCGCAAACATGTCCTGCGCATGTGCTGCAGGTGTAAGTGAGCTCCATCCAGGGCTTCCATAAACATAACTCATTCTTCCCAAGCGCATTCTGCAATTCTTACTCATTCACAGTGATACTAAGACGATATGTTGGGCGACGTCTTAATAGCGGTGAGGACCTCGAACCTTTGAGCACTGACGTCACTACTTTCCGCTATCCCCCACACGCTCGCGAGCCAACACCCAATGTTTCGTTTCGATGAACAGAGTACTCAGCTCCCTAGATGCCATTTACTTGCAACGCCGTACAGTGTCGGTGTGGGGAAGAACTGCTCGCACGGCGATCCCGCCGATACCCGGATGGAGCTGCCGCAGTGCGTTAGTCTGATCGCCTTGCACGACAAGATAAGACTTTTCCCCCAACACCAAACGCTTCGCACATCTGCAAGCCAAACTTCAACAAGATGGCTGTGACGCAGGAACCGAGATGCGCTTCGCCCGCTGAAGAAACAACGCCTCTCCTTCCACGCGAGGAATCGAAAGAAGGAGATGGGAAGCGGCCTGGTCTCTCGGTATTATTCCGCGCTCTGCTATGCGCCTTCCTTGTATCTTTGACCTTCGGAATCACACAAGTTCCGATCCTCTATGCTTTCCGCATTATGACCTGCGATGCGTATTACGAGCACCATGCACCGGACCCCAATGCTACCGACATTTGCGCCCGACGCGAGATTGAAGCAGGTGCAGCCCGGTCTTTCGCCGTCCTCGCTTCCTCAACGACGATATTCGGCCTTGTCAACCTGCTCGTTGCCGGCTGGACGATCAAACGGCTGGGTGTGAAATTGGCTCTTATCATCCAGATCTTTTGGCCTGCCGTTCGTCTGCTTGCCCAGAACATTGGCATTATGCATGGCAGCAGCGTTGGAATCATGATTGTGCAGTCGTCGCAAATCATCACGGTCGTTGGCGGTCCTAACGGCTACGTTCTCTGCCTCAACTCACTAGTCGCTGACATTGTTGGGCACGAGGCGCGGACAGGAGCGTTGGGTCGTCTTCAAGGTTGCATGTACTTTGGCAGTGCTATTGGGTTCCTCATCGGTGGCGTTGTAGGCGACTACTTTGGCATTCTTGCTCCGTTCCGTATGACATTGGCACTTTTCCTGCTATGCTGTGCATATGTTGCGGTGTCTCTACCTGCCATGGGTCCGCCCAAAGAGGATGAAAACGCAAAACCCCGCCAGAGCACCGGCATCGCGCGATTCTTCGGCCCTCTTTGTATCTTCGCATTACAGAAATGGGAGCTTCCAAATGGACGCATACGCCTTCAATTCGGAGCATTGACGCTCGGTATCGGTGTTTTTCTGGGAATCCTCGCGACAGGCTATATTCCCGTGCTACTTCAGATGTATGCAACCGCCGAATTTAGCTTTGGTACTAAAGAGAACGGGGCATTGATATTCCTATATTCGTCACTAAGGGGCGGCTTCCTATCCATTATTTTTCCTCGTATCATCGCCACCGGACGAAAATGGCTTGGTGATGTTGGCAACAAGAAAGAGGAGGAAGGAGGAGAATCGCTAGTCCAAGTCCATGTCATACCGCCTACACCAGCTGTCACGGAAACCGTTGATCCTCTGGAAAATGAGGAGCCTCCAAACCCCGAACTGGCCAAAGAGCAAGAGACTTATGCATTTGATCTATTCTACGCGCGTTTCAGTCTGCTTCTCGATGGCATCTTGACAGGTGTTGCTGTCTTCGTATCAGAAGGGTGGCAGATGTATCTCGTAGCTGTATTATTGCCATTCGCTGCAGGAACCGGTGCTGCGTCAAAAGGGTCAGTTCTCCAGATGCTTCCGGAAAGTGACCGCGTGGACGCATTGAGCGGCATCACGCTCGTGGAGAACATTGCGCGATTATCGACTACAGCAGTATTTGGACTAGCTTTTGCCGCGCTCGCTGAAGTGGGACAAAGTCATCTCACTTTCGTTTGTAACGCTGCTGTCGCGTTGCTAGGCTTTCTTGTGTTGCTTTTCTCGCGCTTCCCGCCAAAGGGCAGCCGTCGCGTGGGCAGTTGAGGAGACATCGTTTGCAGAACACTCCACATCCTTATAGAGAGATAAATTTCCGGATATACCAGACACTATGCGATTCAGCCTCGATCTCGGTGTAGTAGGAGCCTTCCACGAAGTTTCACATTCGCTTAGGCCTGCGAATGCCCAGGTGGTCATCACACACTAGCGCTGCTTATAGACCAGATAATATTGTGGCGCAAAGTCTAGCCTACGCGGTCTCGAGTTGTTTATAAAAGCTAGTTTTTTGTGTAAAAACTGGCCGAAATGGCTTGGCAGCTGCCTACCTGGGCTTGAGGCTTACTTCTCAGATTGCGAGACCAAAGCTATAAATGACTACTAGAGCTACAACTTTGTCGAGTGACCGGGTGAGCATCTGGGTTGCTCGGCTTCTCACAGAGAACCTTCACCAACAAGCACATTTCTCTCTCTACCATGTCTAGATTCGTGATCACACTACTTCTCGCCAGCGCAACCAATGCAGAATATAATCTTACCTATATAAGGGCATTCTGGTTTATGCCCCCAACGCTCACGTTAGTAACTTCCAACGAAATAGCGACAACCTATGAGCAAAACTGTCCTTCAACCACCAACGTCACACCCACAACCTCCGCCTCGTCTTCGACGTCAGATTGGTACCCCGCATGTACGTTCAGCGGAAAAACTCCTCCAAAGCCGTGCTTCAAGGGATCTAATACATATGTAGCCCCCTCTGAACGCTCCGCCCTCGAAGCAAGCTACCTTTCCAGTATATTATCATACTACGAGACAGCGATACCCGCCACGACACCGCAGTCCCAACTCGTAAAGTGCGTACCATTCACTCTATTCCAAGGGCCAGAAACCTACGGCATCCGTCTTACCCATACCGAATCCGGTCTTATGACAAGAAACGGCGACTGCAGCTGGACAGGCGCCTTCACCGAGGTGCCCATCACATGCGACGGCGAGGTGAAGGGTACGATGTACAACAACGAGCTTTCTAGCGGCTCGCCAATGGTATTTCCGCAGACTGAGTTGAGATGGGGAACGGAGGTTGGGTTCGCGGTTGCGACGGTTGTGGAGAAGACACCCGAGGCCACGCTGCAGGATATCGGGGCTGCTGATGTCACGGGCAGTGAAAGAGGGGCGGGTAGCGTGCTGCGGCCGACGGGGGTCGTGGGTATGGCGGGTTGCGCGTTCGCGGTTGGCGCGGCAGCTTGGGGGCTGTGAAGCCGTCAATCGCGAAAAGCGATGACAGAACGTTCGATGAACATTGCATGTCGCGATTCATCTGAGGTGTTGAGTATCGCAGACTGCAGGGAATCATGCGCAACTTCACATGTTACATTCCTGACTTCGCGTGGCGTACACAAACCTACCTGATACGCGCCCGATATTATCGATAATGTTACGTTCAGGCCGCCCAGGATTTCAGCCACACACTCGGTTTCTGCTCGCGCCCCGCACCATCGCACAGCAAGAATGCGAACCCGACCTCGTCAAAAAGATTCGTAGGTGAGAACCGCCTCCACATCCCGCGCGCCTACCGTTGATTGAAAAAACGTGGGGGTGTTTGTCTATTATGCAAGGTGCTTTCCTTTTCCGATAAACACCACCAACACGCTTAGTATGCAGTGGTGCATCATCGAGCGTAAGCATGTCTATTTGTTCGATCGTCGATGCAAATTGCACTTTAAGGTTGCGAAACGCGCGGTTTTCTGCACCGGAAAGTGGATTATGGTCAGGCTGTACACTGTTGGGGCAAGTTTCAGTTGCGCAGCGTCCTTTTGCCAGTTTGGGGTAGTCATGCCTGAGGTCTGTTAATTGCTGACAGCCTGGCTTTGAAAGGGGACGTTGCATGCCGCGAGATTTCTGGCCAGCTAATGGTGATTGTGAGAGCATATTCCTTGCGGTTGGCGCGATTGCATGTTCGGTGGCTGTTCGTTTCCGCATTGTTTGTAGTAGCAGTAGCTTCAATTTTGGATGGGATTTCCAGTCAACATTTCGAGGGCTAGATATCATCAAATTGGGCAGAATTCGTGGCAGTTCATCATGAGATGGATTGGATTTTGCATCGTCGAAAATGAGAGGCGCAGTGGAAGCGAGCGTGCTTGGGCAGTTAGGCGCTTGGAAGTGATTCTATCATCAATGTATTCTGGGCATTATAGGTTGTACCAGGCGCTTGGGAAAACCGCAATGGGCCATAAAGCAACATTGCAAAACCCGACGTGTTCGGGTATCACCGCACATATCACACACTCACTTCTTGTCGTCCTTCTTTTCTGTGCTGTCGACCGGTGACAAGCCAGCCTCCTCTTCCGCGCCAGGCGCAACACCGCCAACGATATTCGGGTCGTCCTTGCCAAGTACGGTTCTTGGAGCATACTGCCTGTTACCTTCGTCGCGACGCTCGGGTGGCACAAAGATGTTCAAGGTCCTGGGGATGATGAAGCCGATGAGAACGACGGCGATGATGAGGTGGGCGACTGAGAAACCGAAGATGGCGAGTGGGTCACCGCGGACGACGTAAAAATTGGGGTAGGCGAAGCAGAAGATGATAGAGAGGACGGGTGCGGCGAAGTAGCGAAGGACAGGCGCCCAGAAGACGGGCAGTCGCCACTGCTTGCCCACGCAAACCACGTAGTTGAGATCGTTTGCGAGTTGATGACCCTAGATGAAGTTAGAAAAAATTCAATGAGATATTAGACAAGGTGCACATACCGAGTAGAGTCCAACCCACCAGACACGGCTCGAGAACTTGTTGCGTCCCCAGAACTTTGGTGCGGGGACTGTAGGGTCCTTGGCAAGGAGAATTGAAAGAATCGTGCCTAGGATGTAGACGCCGAATCCGGCACCAGCTCCGACTTTGTCCTGGACCGTGTGTGCAACGATGTTTCCGACGGCCATGGCGCCGATGTACGTGATTTGGTATATCCAGAAGCTCACAGCACCAACTTGGCCAATGACATCGACATAGCGATAGAAGGACGTAGCAACAACACACTCGCACCAAACCACGGCGATGAGTGAGATGTTACTGATCCAAGCATCAACAGCATTCGTGGCTTCGTATCCGAATCCTGTAGAATAAAAGATGGAGAGCAGGGCCGAAATGACGGTGACAGTAGTCGCGATTGTCGAATGCTTGTATTTCCTTCCCCAGTGCGTATCACAGATAGTGGTAATCATAGCGTCGAGGAGGGCAAAAGATGAACTGATACCAAGGAGGAACAGGGTCAGGAAGAACAGTACTGCCCAAAACGGTGCACCTGGCATCTGTCGAATGGCGCTGGGCAAGGTATAGAAACCGAGAGTGTAAGATCCGACCGGGTCACCTTGGCCTGGCTGCAAGTTCAAGAAACCGACGACACCGAAAACGGCAAAGGCGGCAAAAGACTCGAACAGGGCGTTCGAGGTGCAAATGATGATGGCGTCTTGGACTGCATCTGCAAACTTGGAGTTGTAGGAAGCGTACGCGGTGTAGTACCCGAAACCGACACCAGTAGAGTAGAAAACTTGACTGCATGCCGCTTGCCAGATCTGACCACCAGCAAGTTGATCGCCATTGAACTCGCCAAAGTACAGCTTGATACCACGGCCGGCATTGGGCAAAGAAGCTCCACGGCCAACGAGGATGACGGTAAGGATGATGGGCAAGACAATGGTGATGTAGACGACGCGAGCGGTAATGGCAATACCCTTGTACAGGCAGATCCACACGACGAACCACGAAAACATGGTCCAGCCAACAAGCTCGCCATCGATGGAGGTTCCGGGATATGTGGCGTAGCGGGTCACTTCGCTGCCGTTATATTCAGCAGGAATGGCAGGAACCTTGTTGACCACCTGGTCGAAGTATGCCTGGGGATCGTCATTCCACGGGAAGTTGTCCGCTGACTGGAAAGAGTTGCGGAAGTAGACCATGACCCATGAAAGGATAGGGATGTAGTAGATGGCGACAGCATAACCGATGCAGACCATTCCGAAACCGACACCGGTGAATCGTCGATCAAGGCCGTTGTACGCTATGACACAGCCGCTGCGATATGCCTGACCGATGGCGACCTCGAGTACAAGGACGGGAATGGCGAGGAGCCCGATAGCCATCAAATACGGAATGAACCTGTGTTAAGAGCTTGCATTAGTAATCGAGCGTTGTCCTTCTGGTTTAAGAAGATACGAACCATTGAATGCCGTTGTTGTTGAAGACCTGTGAGGGAAAACGCAGCAGATTGCCAAATCCCATGGCGCCGCCCATAGAAGCCAGGACGTAGGGTGTGCGGGAAGGCCACTCTGCGCGACCATCGGGCGCCACACGTGGCGGCGGGAACATGGCCCTCACAACCTTGCGGGCTACGTTCATATTGGGCAACCAGAGATGTTGTGCTCACTCAGTTGGATAGGTCGAGGAATTGGGGGGAAGTGATGGGAATAAAAGTCTGGGGGAAGAGAAGAGAAGTAGAGGTGAAAGATCAAGGCTCAATGCTCCAGGATCTGGTGAAGGAAACCGAACTAATGGTTCCGCACTCAAGGCCGGCGGTCTTGATCTGAGATGAGAGTCGCGGCGCGCGTCACCACACATCAGACATCTACGCCGGTTCGACGCCCCCTTGATAGGCTTGTCGCGTGCCAGGGCGCCATACCCGGTCTGCTGCCCGCATGTGGCTGCTGATACTAGGTTGACAGCATCACACACTGCCGGTGAAGCGCCCCCCGCAGGGAGCTGGTAGGGTGGAGAAAGCCCAAGGGTGCGGAGGCGCGCCTTGGCCGCCAAGAGATAATCGGGTGGAGCGGCATCTCCAGGTCTTGGAACAGGCTATGATTTGCGCTTCCAGGCTCCAGGCGGCTCACAATGCGGCGCATTAGAGATAAGAGCGCGCGGACATTCCGAGGGCTCTTGGTAGGCTATCGTCCAAGTCGGGGATCTGGCCCAGTGCTGTGGAGTAGGGTCGAGGGAGTCTGGTTTGAGGAATCTGTCGCAAGCAAGCCAAGGGAGATCCAGCTCGTCCGCTGCCCATCCGTACCATCGCGTACCATGGGCAGCTGCGAGATACCGTCCAAGGTTGCATATGCCGTCAATGGCTGCATGTGCCTGGGCTAATTGGACGTGATACTGGTACTGATGGTGCCCGAGAAAACAAAACGTTACCGCCCAGCGTCATAACAGCCCTGTCAGGTGTCGGCCACCTCGCTTCCAACATGTCCAACCCTCAGCCCCCTAAGCCTCGGACGTGCCGTGATAACAGCGACAGGCGCATAGTGTAGCGGACTGCTTCACCGACGTATAGCCGCCAAGATATCCGGCTGGCTCGAAGGCAGTCATGATTTCAGTCAACGTGGGATGTGCCGTGACATTCAGGAGAGAGAGAAAGAGGAAGATTGCGAGCAGACGTTCGTTGTGGAGAGAGTGGAATTCCCCCCAACTTATACATGTCGCATCCTTGACGACGCGCCCTATTGTCATTCTGATGTGGTGCATCCAAGGTGGAATAGGGCGTAAAGGTCATGTGACTTACCGCGGCATGCAGCTGGGCACGGGCTTGTAATTGGTCAGCGGCATTGTTGAGCGGAAAACTACGTCAGGGTCTGTCTCATATTAAATCACTGTCACAGTGCACAACTTATCACATTCGTATTGTTCAGGGTCTATTTTGATATATTTAGAAGGAGCGCTTTGATACTGTGATCCGAAAAAGGTGCGGAAGCCGAGTGTTTATCATCGTCGCTTCTGCCTCCAGGCAGTGCTGGAAAAGCTGCCCTACGGTTATATCGAAATTTCCTGCTATACATATCCCACCTCAAATAGCAGGAATCGCCATACAAGAGCAAGTGCCTACTTCTCGGCCACTATACCTCTCTGCAAACCATCAAAAACGACACCTTGCCGGCAGAGTTAACCCCTCTTAATCTTTCCTCGAGACGAATGTACCAAGATTTCGCGCACAAATCGCTACTGCGCAGACGAAGTGTAGAACAGGCAATATCCATATGCAACAAACAAAATTGCACACTCAAACGACTTGATCCTTGATCCCACCTGCCGTCACATCTCTACCAGACTTGACATCAAGCGCTGCATACACCACCGCTGATATCTCTCAGACCTTAGTACAAGTGATGACATCTACTAGAATATAAGATCAAAAGATGGGCATGTTGCAACGCAGCTTAGGCGAACGCCCCCGAACCCTCGACTGAAGGAAGGGTGAAAAGAAGGTCAGTTGTCGGAGAGCGAGTAGATAGTCAAAGGAGAAAGGAGCAGCAACTAAGCTTTCCGGTTAAGGGAGTCAGCACATTTCGGCGAGGGTAGTATAATCAAGTTGTAAGGGCAATAATTATGTTCAGAACAATTATAGGCAGAGGGAAAATGTTGAAGGTTACGCTGTAGTATGCATGCAATCGTGAAACAAAGCGTCGCCATACAATAAAGTCACCGTTCGTTAACAACATTATTAGTTAGCGAAAGAACCAGGATGCCACCACTATTTATTTCCATTCTGCAAGAACATGAAATCATGGGATGAATCTCACACAAGCGCATCATGAAAGAAGATAAAATCATACATTATGTATCCGAGCAGGCCATGTGCGCACGTTAGTCTTTTCCACTCCCCTCCCGTATAGTCTAATGATCGCTTTGTACGCCTCGCCCACCCACGTATTTCGTAGATCAAGTCTTCCCATCGTGAGACCCATGAAAAACCAAAAAGAGCCCTTGGTCTAATCCCTGAAACCCATAAACCTCGTCTCAACTTGGATATCGCAGAAAAAGCCACCCTAACAACCAAAAATAAATCCCCAGTAGTCGCAATCAAGAGAAAACAAAACGCCGTTGCATGGATACAGCAGATTTTCCGTCATGCAGAAACTCATGTGTGTAGAGATCGTCGCTTCAGCTTGTTGCTGTGTCTTTATTAGTACAATGGCCAAGTATCATGTAGTCAAGTTCGCAACTTACGTAGCACCCCAACTTAACCGGCTCTTCGGCCTGATCGCTGAATCGTCCACAGCCGCTGTGTGTGGTCGCTCATCCTCCTTCTGCTTTTGAACAGCCGCATCTTGAGCGGCATAGTAACGCGGCGTGGTGGGTGTGTGGCGTCTAGCGTGCGGAGGTCGGATATTCTGTGGGAGAGGCGAGGTCACCAGTGTCAAAGCCGGAGGCTGCTGAATAGGCTTCGATGGTACAGTCGACACGGAGGTGGACGGCCTCTGAGAGTCGTTCTTATCCTTGGGTGCCAAGGCACGTCGAATCTTCGACTCCTCCCGTTTTACTGGCTTTTCCTCTTTTGCGGCAAATTCGGCGGAGTCTTGCTTGGCAGACTCTGAGTTCCTACCCACGATCTTTTGCATGACTTCTTTCAGACCTAGACTTCTCCTGCGAGTGCCCTTCAGCTCTCTCAACTCTGGGGGCGGGATGTCCTGCGATATCATGCTCCAGCGGTTGGCGTTGCTCTTTGGCGAACTCTTGCTTCGGAGATGTCGCACTGGCGTCTCTTGGATGCTATCCTCCCGCTCCAGCACTACTGGCATTTGCGGCTGCGTCTCCGTAGCTGTGTTCTCGTCCGAAGGCCTCGTGAACGAGGGGCTCAATTCCGAAATCAGGGTCGCACCACTAGAGCGAGCGGACGCACGATCGGCACGGTCTGTCGAAATGACCCGTTGACGAGGTCTTTGTGTCGATTGGCGTTCGTGATCAAGCATGAGCTGGTATTTGGTAGCTTGGAGCTCGGCAATCGACTGCTTGAGACGTTCGATTTCGTCTTGATCTTGAGTGTGGAACCTGGCAGCGGCGTCTAGCTCCCCTTGTATGTCCTTGACGTAGTGGTCCTTCTCGACAATGGTGTTTTTCAGAAGTTCCATCTCTTCATCCTTGTTTGTGAGCGCATTCCGAACTCCAGCCAGCTGATCTTCCATGCGTTGGAAATGTACACGGTGCACGATACTCGGTCGAGCAGTTTCCGTGTCTTCGTTGGCTGTTTGCTCCAGGTTCATTTGCTCTCGCAGCGTCTCGGTTTCTTGCACAGCGGTAAACATGCGGGAATTTGCATCGCTCAGCCGCTTTTCTAGAGCCGCCACCTCCGCATAGAGACGAAGGTTGTCCTGTTGGGCTGTGTCAAACATTGCTTCGAGCTCGTTCTTATCGTGGTCGTCTTCGTCGATCGTTGGGAGACGCCCCGGCGAGGAGCTCGCTCGATTCCTGGATTGTGGATCCGCTTCAGAGAGCTTTACGGCCGTCTCTTCAAGCTGATCTTGTGTTTGAGCATGTCGCTCGCGCTCTTCGACCAGGGCTTTCTTGATCTTCTTCGCTACATCCCATGCTCTTTGCAGCTCTGCCTGCTGGTTCACAACCTCTTCGTTGGTTTTCATGGTTTTAGCGAGCTGCTCCTGTAGCTTTGCGATGATGGTGTCCTTGTCCTCCTCGCCGCCCTGAGAGTTCCTGCCTTTCCTGATCTTCAGCAGTCTGACCTCGAGCGCATGGTCGCCATCTTCCTTGTCTTCGCTGAATCTCGGGCTTGACTGGCGCTCTATGGAGATGATTCGTTCTTTCATCAGCTTGAGCTGGGCGTCTTTGACCTCCATCGCAGCATTGTGTTGTCGGGCCATCTCTTCCAACTTGGTGTCGCGCTCCTGGATTGACTTGTCCTTCTGTTCGTTGCCCTTGCGAAGCGCAAAGAGCTCAATGTCCTTCCGGTATACAATGGCTTGATGGTCCCGTCCTAGGTTTTGTTTGATGATCTTCAGCTCTTCGCGTAAGTTGGCGTACTCGGCAAATGTTCCATTCAGTGTCTCGCGCGCGTTATAAAGTTCCTCTTTGGCAATGCGTAGCTGGACTTCGGTGGCTTTGTGGGCCGTTTTGGACTCGGTGAGCGAACGTTGCAGGCGCACGATCTCTCTATCTTTGGCGTCAAACGTAATCGGGCTTGTGTCAGATCCTGGCCTTTGGACCAACGCTGTCACAAGGCCTCTAGTTCCGACACTCCCGGCACTCACACTGGCACGAGTTGAGCGCGTTTGGGCGCGAGAGGTTTCATGAGGCGATGTTCGTTGGGGTCGCCGATCTGATTCGCCAGCAGCAGTAGCGTCGACCGCCGCACAGCCTAGGGCTCGCTGAAACACGTCAAACGCAACCATGACAAACACGACCACGAGCAGGCCGCAATCCTGGAGATGTTGATTCGCGCAACTGAAGATTGCGAGCAGGTGCAAAGCGTTTGCGACTGATGTTTGATGTCTAGTCGCCCAGGTACTTGGCAATTGTCGGATAATAAAGATAAACGTGCCGGGTAGGGCTGCAACGATCGCGGTAGAAAGGGGTAGATCAAAAGCAAAGTCCAGTACCCCGTGACGCACTACAGCCTCGTGCTGACCTCTTGGTGTAATCTTGGTGGCTTTGATTCTATTCCGCGTAGAGCTGATTAGTTGATAGATGCCGCCTGTGACTGGCCCGTCGACTGCGCTGAAAGTTAGCACACTAGCAGCCAAAACTCGAGCGATCTGCATGTGATGGCAGATCGTGACGAAGACTTACTTGGTCTTGAAGTTCGCGGGTCGAGTATGAAAGGAGTGTATGCGATACAAAAAGAGGGCGTGGCCGTAGAGGCAGAAACGAGTGACGATGTTGGAGTTGATGCTGGAGCAAATGGCTCTGTAGGCAGTAAAGTAGTATTGCCAGTGAGCAAAAGAAAGCCACCAGGAATAGCAAGTATTGAACCTGCGGCGATCGACAACGAGCAACGTTGTGCAGAGTCTCGGGTTCCTGCAATTGCTTTTGTCATACTGGTCCAAGTCAGACCCCGTCAGACGGTTGCGACACGGAAGCAAATATGCTTTGGATTGGTCGAGTGAACGGAGAAAACTCCGTGGTCAGACGGAAATCGAGATGTGGGCGTGCAAAAAGAAGTTCGTTATATTTGCCGTCTATAGAGTCAACGAAGTTATTAGATGGTGGTTGAACAGGATGAGAATACCATGAGCATTATGACGCTAACGCCAATCAAGTGAACAGTACTGGAGCAGAGATGAAAGCGACGAGACGTTGATGAGTTAAAGGGAAATGCGCATGACGAAGCAAATGACCTGTGACGCCGTGGTGGGATGCTTCCGAAAAGGATATCGTAGCAAAAGTGATGGAAAGGGTGACAGGGATCCCCATAGCAGTGACGAGCTAGAAGGCAGAAGACTCAGACTTCGAACCGCTTAAACCCTTCGACCAACCCATCGCTAATCTTCGAGGGGATAGCCCACACAGGCAAAAAGTGCTGTATTTCATCAAACGCAGGGATGTCGCCTGTGTTGGCGTCCGACCAGAGACACACGACCCTTCCAGAAAGCTTGGGTTGTTCTTTGGCGTCCCAAGCCACGCTAACGTTCCAGGGCTGACTAAATGCGCGATGCCAAAGTCGCACTTCCCGGGTGCCCGCGGCACCGACAGGTTTGAAGCGGGGATCTGAAACGGCGCCAGCAACGGCCAACTGGCTGATGGGCGAGTCGAATAGGATGCGACATGCTCGCGTGTTCTGACCGACAACGTCTATTGTCGCCGTGTTGGAGCTGTTTCCCTTGTGTATCGTGTAACTCAGCCATTTATCGGTATCGGGTTTCTTGCTGAAAGGCGCTGCGTGGGCTGCTGTCGGAGTAACTTCGGCGGGTAGACCCTGCCACTCGCACGTCTTTAGTTCTTTACGCGTTGCAACGTCAGGCGTTGTGCAATTAAGCTGCGCGCCTTGCGCACTGGGTAGGTTGCCCACAATGCGTTGTACGTAGCCGTCCACACCAGTCAGGGATACGGTGTTGACACCTGTCTCACAGTTGACTCGCTGCACGAAATAGACCTTCAAGCGATGATCCCTGCTGAAAGGGAATGCGACAAGATTGTAGATGACTGTGCCCACACAGACCAAGAACAAAAAGGTGGGAATATGGTAAGTGAAGCGATGAATAAAAGGACCGGTAGGCGCAAGTAGTAGCACGCTGAGCGATGCGATGGCGAGATAGATGAACAAGGGCGAGTTCCCATCTGACGGCGTCTGGTAAAGAGCCGATGTCAGAAGAAGAGCCACCTGTCCAACCAAGATGATGGTAATGGGTGCCAAGAGGAGTAGCTGAACGATCCAGATCCAGCTCGGTAATTTGCCGCTCCACTCTTGTTCCCCAGGATATACGCTCCCGAGATCTAGTCGCCGTGGTCCATGTGCATGATCTTCGCCTCCCTCGTCGGTGGAGTCTCGTCTGCTACCGTATCTCGCGAATCCCCGGCGATCTCCGCGCAAGAGCGAGGTGGTCTCGGTCGCATCATCGTCCCCTACTGGTCGATCGTCAGACCGCGCCGCAGTGGTGCTGCCTGTAAGAGGACGGTTAGTCGACTCCGAATTCCGACGTGAGCCATTATCCTGGTTAGACTGCTGCGCGTATGCGGATTTTGCTGGCGCAAAGAAGAGCTCGAGGTACGAGAGAAGGATGGCGACGAACACGGCTGCGAAGTAGAAGAGTATTGGATAGCCGGCAGCGAGTTGATAGTTGTTGACGAAGACGGTGACCATGGTTAAAAGGACGAATGATCCGATAAACAGCCAGATGAAGGCATACATGCGCTGAAGTGCAGAGGGTCGCATGGCATCTGCCCCGCGAGAGAAAAACCAGGCCACGGAAAACCAAGCAGAAAGCATCATGCTGTGAAATCGTTAGCGAGAAACACATGTAGGCGTAGGGGTTGCTGACCTCCAGACAGCGAAAGGGCTACTGTAAATGATGAAAGCATTGAATCGGACTATGAGATATGCCAGTGCAACCACTACAGCAGTAGCAATGACGAAAATGATGGGGAATCGGAAGAAGCCCCGCCAACCGTAGAGGCGCACGGGATTGTCGTCGTCTGCCGAGTAAACGTATGCTTTGCGGGCAAACAGGTAGTTCTTGTCAACTCTGGATAGCCCAAAAGTAAGGCCAATGAGCGTGAGAGGCGAGACGACCAACAGGGTGACACATAAAGCGAACAAGGTATGTAGCTTGAAGACGACGAACACTCTGCCGAATAGGTCAAACCAGACACTGTCGCTGCCAGTGCCCGCGTTAACCCTGCCATTGTCGAGGCTTTCCGACCCACTGAACTCGGTCCCAGTCACAGATGCCAGTCCGGAGGTAGAGGCCAGAGCTGCTGATAGCATGTGCCAGAGCGAGTTTATGGAAGTTTCCCGCGTCGAGTCTTCGACCGTATGATATCGTGCCCTAGGTTCCATGAAAGCAATGTCGAGTCCACGAAGACCGAGCTCGCCGTGAAAGACGCGGTAGTCGGTCTCACTGCGAATGAGGCCCTTTTTGAAACCATCGCCGCTCACGACTGTTCCGAACGGATACTTGGACTTGGAATAGTAGCGCGTCACTTCGGTGTCGGTGCTTCTGAAGAGGGTGGCTCTGCCGCCTGCACCAGCACCCTCCAGGTTGACGAAAGTATGAGGCACTTGAGATATCGGGTTTCGCATAAACGCTTTCGCTCCGTTCAGGAAGTCTTCTTCACCATTGTTCAATAGGAGTATTAGGGTGCGTTTCGGCCAGGTGCGAGATTCTGTGAAATACGAGAGGAGTTGCAAAACTGTCACCACGCCTACACCGTCATCAGTCGCGCCGTAGCCGCTGCTCACAGAGTCGTAGTGTGCATTGACGAGAACGCCGCCGTTGTCAGGCCTGCGATCCGTAGAGTTGTAGGGCTCGTCATCCTCAGAACCGCGGATAGCGACGATCAGATTAGTGCCTTCAAAGTAGACAGATGTTGAACCAGATGAGAAGGTGGCATTAGCGGTCAAGTCATCCAGCACCTGGACCTGGTCGGGCTTGAGATGTTTGTCGGCGATAGTAGCTTGGATGCGCGAGAGCAAGTATTCGCGCACATGGTCATTAGCATGGCTGTTGTACGGATGAAAACGGCGAGTGATGTGTTGGAGGTCGGCCCAAGCTTGCGTAAGGTTGATACCCGCAGGAGGATGGGATGGAGAGCTCGGTACCGTCAGGTGGGTAGCGAGCAGGGCGGAAAAGAGGGCGACATAGACGGCAGTTGTGAAGAAGATGACGGGCGCAGGCGTGAAGGAGAAGGGATTGTAGCGAACCATGACAGCGGTTGCGGAGCCACGCAGGGCTCGTCCAAAACGCGAATGGGCGGTGATGACGCAAGGTGGAGTGGCCGGCCTGGTGTTGAGGTATCTTTGGCTGATGATGGCGGGGCGCGACCTCGTGCATGCATGTGCAGCTGGAGCGGGTCATAGCTCCTGCCGCGCTAGTAGGGCTACGCCATCAGAACGCACTCTTTGGTGGCCATGGCAACGATGGTTGTGTATGGGAATTTCGCCATGTACTGCTTACATAGGCCTTGGCGAATACACAATGCCATACCACAGTCGGTTCAAGAAAAAGGGGCTTCTTCTTCAAAAGCTCTGGGCTATACACCCCACTATCTTAGAACCAACTTCCCGAAATTCTGAGCACAATTTTTACGCCAGATAAAAGCACAAGTGATGAAGACTCAACCTGGTAGGAGCCAGCGGTGCTCATGGGTCAATAGGCAGTACAGCGGCGGCAGAATCCTCGTGTTCGCCTCACTCTACTAAGCTGAGCTCGCCTTTTGATGCAAGCCAATCGCTTCTGCCTTGCGATTCAACTGAGGAGTAATGCGTGGTTGCGAAATCCAGGCATCAGAAGGTCGTAGAGTTGGCAACAATTCCGAGTAGGCGTCTTCACCGCCCGCGACGCGCTAGTCTCTTCGTGCTTCCCACGCAGCGGGCAGCCCTCGTACTCTGAATATCATATCGCGTAGGCGACGACCATGGGTCTAGAGGCACGCATGCCACCGGTAGAGCCCGATGCTGAAGAGATGTTAAACGCGCATCATGAGAGCCCCTCACCTACCCTGCCCCCACTTGTCGCGGCCCCGGCAGCCTACTCTGGCAGCTGCCTCGCCCTCAGCACACGCCTAGTCGCTTTCATTCAGACGCTCCTGCCCCCTCCGCCTGCCATGACATTATCTATAGGCAGTGGCTTTGGCCTCCTCGAAGCATACCTGGGCACCGATGGCCCACACAGCCCTTGCGTCATCGGCGTCGAGGTCGAGCCGAGCCCCAACAAATACCTGCCCGCTTCCCATCAACGCCTCGTCCATGGCACTCGCTTCCTCGAGCCCTTGGCTGCCGAAGCTGCAACCTGGCTGTTCGTATATCCGAGACGCGTCGGGCTGGTGCAAGAATACATGGCCGAGCACGGCGAGGGCCGCGTGGAGCGTGTGGTCTGGGCTGGGCCAAAGGCTGATTGGGATGACTACAAGTCATGCTTCGCCGGCTGGCATGTAGAAGAGCACGAGGCTGACCGTGTTGGTGGACGCGCGTGGGAGCTGATTGCGGTTGCGAGTAAAGCGCCGGCGTGACAGAAACCATCTTCCCACTTCTCACCATCAAGCGAAGATAGGGTCAACTGAAACGTTGTGCTAGATGGGTGCTGGTAGGTCCGTTGATCCGTCGGCTTCGTTCTCTCTTTGTCGCATTCTATTTCTTTCACTGCCGATGGACAGACACTCTCTTTGTGCCGGACAACGGCAGTGTGAACATCATGCTCCAGGATTGCTAGTCTTTCAACCAGCCGTTTGCCTCTCTTGCAACGTCTCATAGCCACGCTTTGTCTGAGTTCGTACATGTGCCATCCTCCCGCTCAAATGCGACTGATTGCTGTCAACACCACTAAATACACATGTCGAACGTTGAAACTTTTATCCGCACCACGTGCGCATAATCACCAACTTGCGAGCACGAGATAATCATCCCATTATAGAAGCCGCGTACCAGCCATGGCTGTCCCTGTGGGCGTCGCGCTCCAAGGTAACCACCCCCAAGACGATGCGCCCACCCACTAAATTGAAGCTTACTTTGAAGCAGCCATCGCACAGCTATAGTACGGACTACCAGAGTTGGCGGCCGGTGCATACGCCGTAGGGGCCATAGCTGCGACTGTCCCGAGCTATGTTCCGACGTTCAACCAAACCAAGTCCTGGTTCCAGAGAGATGCCCAGTTATCTATACACGTAGGCGTGCCCACCACTGCAGGCATCACGGACAACGTCTGGTTTCCTGGACAAGCCACAATGTCATATCCGGTCATCACTGTCCCGTGGTTCAGGCCGTCCTATTCCAGCCTCCCTGCAAATCATGAAAGGCAGAGTAAACCCCTACTGCTCGCCAGGTACAGCTCTTTCAAGGCCTCTGCTTCATCTCCCAAGACAGATAACCCTCTCTTCCCCGAGTCAACGTGCCAAACTTCGATCGGGTTTATTGTATCAAACAAAGCAACTACGTCGCCCGCTGGAATACTGGCACTCACAACAGACGCAGCGACTTATGCACAGGATCTAGCAAAGGTAACTGAAGACACCTTATCTGCCTCGGGACACTCAACATCAGATTATGGACCGACTCCGTCATCAGCAGTGACATCTGAGCCTACACGACGAGATTCAGATCAAGAAGACATACTTGCAACAGCGAATATCGACGGGCATGGCGGCGTGGACCTTTATCCGCTAATGGAGCAACGCTCCCGCGAAAAGATTGGTGTTGTGCATGCTGCGGTTGTCGCGTATGCTATGCAGTACCAGGCTTCCTGGCCTATCTTCCTGAACTACTGCTCGGCTTTAGGTAAAACCCTGGCGAAGGCCATGCTGTTCATCAAGCTGTTCATGTCTACTTTACTTCTCCATATGCCCGGATCGCTACCTGAGGTCCTGGGGAAGCTTCATGCCAACCATCTTCTCATCACCCGGGCAATGTTCGCAGTCCTCGTCGGAATTGTACTGAGCTTTCCCTGCATCTGTGCGACAGTTCGTCACACACGCCACGTCCACCCTCGGCTAGCAAATCTGCACCCAAATCCAAGACTCTTGCCTTTCGGTATAAACCGCCTCGCAGATTGTTACCATTACTATTTCAGGTCGTACATTCAGGATCTGGTAGCTGTCTTTGCCACCGAGGCTCTCATATTCAAGCCTTGCTGGCTCTACATGGATAAGGAGTTCCTGGGCATGTACGCTCTACAGGTACTTAAAGTTGCTATCATCGGACTGCAGAAGGGATACAAAACCCTTTTGGGGTTGTCTAGATTCATCCGTCGGTTTTCTAATGTCCTCGCTCTTCTCGCGCTCATAACGATTGCGATCTATATCGCCATCGATCCAGAACAGCCACACAGGTGTTTAGAGCAGTACTCGGTGAACACCCCCCTACCGCCTAGTCACGACTACATCTATTGCACTCTCATGGGATTTGTTATGATTGCTTTTATCCGCCCCATCGTCGACACAACCGTGACCGTTGGTCAGTTCTTCGCCGGTGTCTACATACACGTCCGCCTGCATGCCAGTGGCGACGGTGCTTCCGCAAGGCCCACGACCTACACAGGTCATATTAGGTGGCTGACTGAGACATCCAAGTTTTGTCTTTTTATGACACACAATGCCGTAATGACATTGCTCGGTTCGGGCATGGTTGGTGCCGTGAAGGTGGTATTGGCCTGTTTGATAACGATTTACACAATACCACTATGGCTAGTCCTCCTCATGAAACTGCGGGATGCCCCATATCACGTCCACACAGCAAAACATTGGATTGAATCGAAAATCGAAAGGACTGGGATACGAGTCGATATGGTCGCAAATCCGAATGAGCATGTCGTCTCGCGCATGCTCGCTAGCTCATCCACAGCCATCAATACCGCCATTTCACATGCGGGAAGAGGAGGAAAAAAATTGAAATTTCTGTTCAGCGATTGCGTGAAGCCTGTTCTGGTTTACTTTGCCCAAAGCTGTCGTGACAACTTGTGTCGAGTACTGGCTTGGCGATGGCTCTGGCGCACACCAACAATTACCATGTTCACAAGCATTGTCATCATCTCGTGCCTCTTGGCAGTCGGAAGCTATCCCAGGAAAAATATGCGTTCGCTCATGAGCGTATCTACGAGTATTGCTTTTCCGTACTTCATGTCTTTCGCGAAAATCATCGGAGGCTTTGAATGCACACAAGATTACATGATCATTCTCACGACGACGGTCGTAATATTGATACTTTTGTATCTCTGGGGCCAAGTCCCCATTGAAATGCGGGCCACTTTCGACGAAGTTTCTGCTGGCTTTCCTGGCGGCGTTGCGCAGCTGCTTAAGCCGACCAAAAAGAAGCCCTCCACACCACGTACCCCACAGCCTGCAGAGAGTGACTTACGCCAAGAAGTACTAATTCAAACACACCCGCGTCGGTCACCCCTCTCGTTATTCACCGTCACGACGATAGCCCAAGAAGAGCCTGTAGAGCCCCAAGGTCAGCAAGAACCTGAAGGTCATCCTAGCCGAGAGGCATCCCCAGAGACCATGCGTGAGCCCTCACCACCGCATCCACTCATTACCACACTCTTGTTCTTGTGGCATCTCACTGTTCAGTGGTGGACTGAAGTTCCTACTGCCCTAGCTGCCAATGTCGAAGCCGATGCAGCAGCCCAAGCGGCTCGCGAGCAAACAGAAAGAGATCGTGCAGCACAGTCGGCAAGAGTTGAGCAAGAATATAACGCGGCATCCTCAAATCGTGAAGAGCAGGCAGCACTTGAGCGAAAACTCAGTGAGATACCAGTTGAGACGGCTCCAACGAGACCGACACAGTGTACAGGCCCCGTTGAAAGGCGGTGGCGACCGGCCGAACCAATACCTTTCGACAAAGATGATTTCTTTCCGAATAGACATAAGACTCCCGTGACTGAGATAGTTGTATCCCACATAGCTGAAGAGGATGAGAAGCGTCTCGAAGTAGAGCAAGAGCCTGCCACGCACGCTTCAACGCCGAAGCTTAACACTCTCCCGATGTCCGGTATGGCTGACTCTAATACAGCTGAAAAGGATAATGAGCATTCTGAAATAGAGGGAGAGCCAGTCACGCTCACTACAACGCCAAAGTTTGACCCTCCCCCGGTGCCTAGTACTCTACAGCAGCCAAGCGCAACCGCACATACTGAGACACAAAACGATAACGTTCAAGCTTCCACAACGCCGTCCGACTCACCAGTGAACACAGGATTCCAACCGGGCACCTCAGGCCCTGCGCCACGTCTGCCAGCCCCATCACCTGCACCAAGCCCAGGCCCAAGTTTCTGGAGCTCAGACTCATCGAATTCCCCGAAGCCGGGTCCAGTACCTCCAATCTCTAGTTCGGTGCAAGGTCACGGCACTTCGGATGGTAATAAACTGGTAAACCAGGAGCCCGACGTACCTCTCGAAGGAGAGATAACCAGTGCCGAGAGACGCGAATGGAGTACATTTGGTCGGCAAAACGTCCAGGGAGGGAGTGCAACTCATGATCCTGGCGACTCCTATCAGAAAGAGATTACCGATGCAGAAAGAGACGAATGAAGTACTTTCGATCGAGAAAACGTTCGGGCGAGAAGCAGTGCCCTTACTGGAAGAGATCCCCACGGTGGCTCGGCTGTCATAGCCAACGTCCCGGTTCTCAATCTCTCTCAGTTTCATCGGCCAGTGCGCCGTTATCTAGTGATGGTCTGACCGATGATGAAGATGATCACAATTACTCTGGCAGTAGTCCATCTGAGGACGTGGACAATCTTTCACCAAAGTCTGCAAGATCTGAAGACTACGGGGAGTATACGCAGCAGCAATATGGGCAGATGAAAGAGACGTGCAAAATCTGAAGATTCTACGGGAAGTATAATCAGCAGCAATGTGGGTGGACGGAGACGAGCTGCGAGCAACTCTATCCCTGGAACCCCCCAAACTCCTACGAGCCCGTCTTCTGGACCAGCAATCCCACCTCCAGGGCTTACACTACAACCTTCCGAATCAGCACCCCGACGTAAAGTTTCCAGACTCCCATTACCACCCCCACTCCCAGAGACGACAGTTCCATCCACCGAACCAGCAGTACCGTCCGCTGAAACATCCGCCCCCGCCACGACGACCAAAGTCCCCCTGGCGCCCCCAAACCCAACCCCACTCCAGCAATCACAAGCTACTTCACTCCCATCCAGACCCGCTAGAGCCGACGCGCAGCTCTCTATTGAAGATTTCCCGCTACCTGATCTTTACAGGAGCCCTGCGTCGCGACCCACGAATCCAGTGCTTTCTGAGTCTGCCGAGCGGTGGCGAAACGAGATATTGTGTGCCCCCAGTTTGATGACGACGGAGAGGCAGGGGCCGGAACGGGACCTCAGTAACGCTCCCGATTGGCCTGGTGGCGACCATCCAGGAGGCGGTGGTCCTTATGGCGGCGGTGGCGGCGGTAGTGGAGGAAGAGGGGGAGAAGGAAGTGGTAGCGGTGGCGGTGGCAACGGAGGAGGCAACAGTGGTAATAGCGGAGGCTCATCTAATCCCTCTGATGCTGCTGCGGGTGGTAAAGAGGGAGTACATGTCCAAGCCACGGAGCCGACTACACAGCAACCTCATGGTGACTCAAACACGTCTGCTAACAATGTTGGTGGTATAGCTCTTAATGCTGAAACCACGTCTGCAGGTGCTACCTTCGGCCAGGCCGCCCAGCCGAACACCAATGACGATGATCCTGAGAGCGGCACTGCAGTATCTCAAATGAATGACCAAGATGCTGTAGTGACGGAAATCACCGAGCCCCAATCATTTATTGGGCCTACAGCTCCTCCTGCGACTACTAGTGCATTGGAAAATGAAGACATGTCAGATGCTCCTGACGACGGAAAGGCCAAAGAGGCCGAGGACACTGGAGATAACGACAGTGAAACCATGGACCTCGAGCCCGTGGCAGAAGAGATATACAAATCATTCCAACTCCCGGCTCAGGATGCGGATCCCATGAACCTGGATGATTTCTTCCCCGAGGTCAGCACGACTTCGCAAACAGCTGCGCCATTGCCTGAGAATGTGCCCAACCCAGGATCTTCGACAAGTACGGGATGGTTATCTAATTCACAGCCTCCAAAACCGGCTACCATGGCCTCGGACCTTCAAATGTTCCTAGGACATCGACCACAAGGTAACCTCGGAGGAATTATCCAGACGGCAAATCTACCACCGTACTATCCGTCCGACCCTATTATGAGGCCTGAAGACAGCAGAAGCGTCGTTAATGAACAAACTAGTCAAGACACGGGGTCTTCTAGTGTTGCCCCAAATCAGACTGCGAATGTAGCTTCTACGGACCCAGTCGCAACGGATATGTCTGGCCAAAACACGCAGAATCAAATTACGGACAGTAACCAGCGACCCAACAGTACTGAAGACACGGACAACCCTTAGTACACCAACCTACGGCCTATTACACGCCTCGTCCAGATCTGGCCCGCCAACGAAGTCGTAGAAAATCCCGACTTTCTAGAACACCGTGCGGCGGATATGAAGTCTCTGATGTGGGAACCGAGATGAGGAGAGAGAAAGTTGTTCAATTGAGAGAGCTACACAGAGCGATTATATACATGAGTGGAGTTTCTGGAGCATTCTAGATCAGCAAGTAAAGGTCATCGTACGGCGTTATTAGTTGTCGAATGTGGTACGGTCCAAGAAGAAGACATGAGAGAAGGCAGAAGGTTGTTGTATTGAGAGAGCTATAGAGAGTGATTATATACACAACCAAGATGAGTAAGCAGGTGACGAAGGGTCACGTGAAAGATACAGTTCACATGTACCTTGTGAACTAGGGTGCCATGCTGACACACCCCCTGAAGTATCCATGTTGGATGGAGGCCTCATAAACAGG